>JAIUZE010075059.1:0-17573 GCA_022085475.1 Heliosperma pusillum | reverse complement strand
CAAGCAATACACCTAGAACACGTAATTAGCTTACAAATATACTAAACAAAGTATAATAATCAAATAAACCGAGCTAAACTAAGGAGTTAAACTATATATAAAATGGACTCACCAAACTCCCCCAAGCTAAACCCTTGCTTGTCCTCAAACAAGCACACAATATAAATGTACGACAAGGACAAGGGTACGAGCAATAATCATCCTATCCAAATGCAATTCCCGAGTAGTAGCTTTAAAGAACAATGAATCAAATCCCGAAACAACTTGGGCATATGGAAAATGCAATACATGGATGAGATTTACACAACGGCGTGGTATTAAGGTCTTCACATGGACATTTTGACTCTTGCATGATCTTTAAATGACATTGGACTTCTCACGGGATGACACTCAAACTCATGAAATGAACATGGAAAATATATGTGAATGACACTCTCCTATCTACGACTCAAGAGAATGCGCCCACAATCTAGTATGGTAAACATTCCAAATCCCACATGACAATGCTAAATAAGAATGCACACAAAGAAGCCAAGAGAAGAGATAAAAGAGGCTAGGGGTAATGGGTACAAGTTTGGATATGTGGAGTTAAAGGTCAAGCTAACAACCATCCAAATAAGCAAAGAGTGCTCAAATAACCAAAAACCAATCCCATAACAATAGCCCATTGAACCAAAGCAGCATATGGCTCAAATTAAAACTTGTACAACACAAAAATGAACTTCATAACTCAATTACTTCATACATATGGAAGTATCATTCTCATCTCTTTTTCTTCTTTCTACTTTTCTTTTCATCTTTCTTTTTCAATTTTTCAAGTTTCTTTCTTTTCTTTTTCTATCATTTCTTTTCAATTCTTTTCTTTCTTCATTTTCCAAAACCATAACGGGAATCAGTAATCCCTTCAACTTCACATCATCAACAATATAATAATATAAGACAAATCTCATGACAAGAGCACCCTAAACTCACCAAGATGGTTACTAGCTCAACAAGGTAGGCAATTTGGAATGTAGCTAGAAACAAACATTGGGTAGCATATAGTGAGGCTCAATGTGGGTGATGCATGTGAGAAATTATAACAACAAGGCTTCATGTGCAAACTATCATAACATGTCTAGGAAGAAGGAACAAATGCCATACTTCTGAGTTTTAATGTAACACACACCAAGAGGAGAAACTACACACACCTAGATGAGAACGCGGGTCTCAATAACGGCCATTGGAGGGTCTACCTTAGGGCTGAGCAAAAATATACGATACGGTTTTAATATACGGATACGATACGGTATACGGTTTTAATTACACGGATTTCCGGGTACACGATACGAATTTCCGGGTATACGATACGGTTTTTAAAAAAACCGTACCGGGTCCGGGTCGGGGAAAATCAAAACCGGGTATACAGTTTTGACCGGTTTAATTAAAAATAACAAAAAAAAAAAAGTTGTATGTAAAATTTGGTTTTCTATTTTGACTATATGGGTGAAATTTTGAGCAACAATCATTTTATCTGAAACTTGTAATATACGCAACTCACTTTATCAATGACAAATTCTATGTGAAGTTTTGCAAATTTGTATTTTATTATATTATTTACTGACTTTGCAAGTAATTGTGTTTTGTAATACTGATCCTAGTGGATTATATAAGCATCTTATTTATTGGTCGTTACTAATGTTGTGGACTCGAATTAGAGGTTTGAGCATTATCAATTAAACCGGATCCGGGTATACGGTTTTCGGGTACCAGGTTTAACCGGGTATACGAAAACCGGGTACCCGGTTAAACCGGGTCGAATCCGGGTTATAATTTTTGGCCTTCCAAAAACCGGATACCCGATACGGTTATTAAAACCGTATCGGGTACCCGGTTTTGCTCACCCCCTAGTCTACCTTACCAAATATGTAGATTACCAATGTCAAGATCAAGTCTATTTTGTCCAAAAATCCATCCATCACCCACTATGTCAAGACATCCCCATGAATGCAAAATCCCGACAATAAAGCATGATTCATTAGCTTAAAAGAACTACAATATAGGAAATGCAAGGAGAAATGACATCATGCAAAAGACAAATGGGTGGACACAACATCAAACTTTTACTTTCAATTTTTTAGATTAGATTTCTCATAACTAGACTCACTAAATCCCTCCCCCAAGCTAGAATACACATTGTCCTCAATGTGTGACACAAAGATGGACAAACAAAAACCAACAAGGGGAGATGGGATGACACATGCGGAAATAAAGGAAGGAAAGAAAGCATACTAAAGTGTAGAAGCCTCCCCCAAGCTAGCTTGAAAACGGGGTAGTCCAATCCAAGTAGCAAAGTACCTGCAAAAGATATGCTACTACAAACCAAAGCAAACTAAATGTCTAAATGTCTAACTATTACAACCAAATTGAAATTGCAATTGTCCAAAAACTGTAAATTGACAAAAACGAGTTTATTCTAATGAGTATCATGTGTCATCTAAAAAGCATGTCAACGCCCTTAGAAGTTGATCATATTCCTGCGCATGAGCAATACCAAAGCATATGTAAGCAATTGATAAGATATAAGCATGAAAGATCAAAGATAAGAAAGGATAAATCTTATCAAAATGCGCATTAGAGATTTCAAAGAGGACTACCGTACTACTACACTCGTCAGCAAGAGATGGAGCATCATGCTTAAGACCATAAAATAAACCGTTAGTGCACAAATTATCATTATAAATGGTCTCAAATTGGTGGTATGAAAACTCAAGGTGTATTGTAACAACCGAAAAAGTACCGATATTTTTCTAGTAAAAATATGTACTAACACTTTTCAGTTCGAACTTAAGTTTTTAAAATAGAAAGAAATTTTTTGTCCGACAAAGTCTTATTTTGAAATCCGCGGTCGTATTGGAATTTCTGACGGAGAGATTTCGTGAAAAAGACCGTTTTTAGTCAATTTTGACTTCTGGACTTGTAAGTCGTCTTTGGACTTTCCTTGACTTTTAAAGTCGTATCGACCTTTTCTTGACTTTTAGTCGTCAAAACTTTTCTTGACTTTTAAGTCATTTTTGACTTTTCTTGACTTTCAGTCAACTTTGACTTTCGTTGACTTTTTCCCGACTCGCCTTATAAGTTTGAAGACCGAAATTTTATTTAAAAAAATAATATTTTGATTTATTTTTATTTAGATTTATTAAGATTTATCATAATTTAATATAATTATTTTGAATTTATTCGTAAATTAAAGAATAACGTTTACGGTTTTAACCGAACGTCATTTAACT
Organism: Heliosperma pusillum; assembly: GCA_022085475.1. NCBI lineage: Eukaryota > Viridiplantae > Streptophyta > Magnoliopsida > Caryophyllales > Caryophyllaceae > Heliosperma > Heliosperma pusillum. The sequence continues at coordinate 14,304 of JAIUZE010075059.1, read as the reverse complement.
ATTCCGGAGTCATCGCAAATCCCGTAACAAAATCGAAACTCGACTTTGGCATGAGTCACCCGCCCATGTCATCGTTTTCCGCTCACAATTAGATATTTTAATTATTTTGATTAAACTAATCAAAATATCTAGATATTTAATTACTTTATCGATCCGTCAACGACGATTACGCAAATCGCTCAAAAACAGACCGATTCCTCACCATATTACACGGCTCCTTTAGTCCTCTAATAGGGCTTGATATTTTCATTACTTTTGATTAAAATATCATAATATCTAGATATTATTTCACTTTATCGATCAGTTAACGAGAAATTACGCAAAACGCTCGAAATCAGATCCGTCTTCTTACCTATCCCACACGGCACTCCCTCCTCTCTTAGCCCTTGATATTTTCATTATTTTTCACTACAATATCATAATATCTTTGATATTTAGTTTAATTAACTTTATCGTTAATTATCTTTAATCGTTTACCGTAAAATAATTATTAAACGCGAGTCAATTACGTAACAACAATTTCAAAACCCGACTCTTTATTTTGCCTATATTTACACGGCTCACACTCACACTCCACTCACAAACAACTTTTCATTTTTACAACAAATCAAATAAAGATCAAAATATCACTTTCTTTAATCGTTCTTCGTGTTCTTCGTCGTTCATCTTTTGTTCTTCATCGTTCTTGAGCAAAACCTTCATAAAATCTTCGTTTCTTAATTAAATCCGTCCTAACTTATAATTCTAGAATCTCCTCTTCGCTCCTCATCTTCACGTACGGTTTAATTTAAATTCCGTCAAGATCGTTTTCAACACTTTAATTATGGAAATTTATATTCTAAGTTCTAATAATGTTTTTCTTGTCTTTTCTTATAGGGGAAGATTTTGAAGACGAGTTTGGAGACTCGTATATTTTGGGTGAAGATTAGTAGGAGGGTTTCTTATTATATATATACTTCTTATTATTTTGGTGCTAATTGTTTTGCTAGCTAAGGTAACAATTCCGTTTTACTCGACGAATAAATGTCACATAGCTTTAGTTTTTGTTCATGTTATGGTTATTTATGATCTTAGTTAGTAACATAGCCTTTAGTTTTGTTTCTTTTGATTTTGGTTCATCTTTGTTTATGGTTCATGTTTTTATGATTTAAGGATTTTTAGTAGTAATATGATAAGTAGTGGTTTTTAGCATGTTGTATGAATTTATAATATGTTTAGTGTTCATGATGAATTTTGATGATTTTCCATAAGTTATGATTTTTATGTTGTGTGGAAATTTTAATATGTTTAGTGTTCTTGATAAATTTTGATGATTTTAATAAGTTATGATTTTTATGTTGTCTAGGAAATTTTTAATATGTTTGTTGTTTTTGATGAATTTTGATGATTATTCATGATAGTGATTTTTGTATGATGATGGTTAGATTGGTTGTTAAAATAGTTGTTTGATGATTAAAGCATGTTGGAAATAATTTGGTAGATTGTTGTTGTTGGGAACCGTGTAGGGGGCACCAAACCGGACCAAACCAGACCGGTCCAGGCCGGTTCAGACCCGGTCTGGGTTGGTCCATGGTGGGTCCGGGTTTTGGTCTTTGGGTTGTGTCGGTGTTTGATTGTTTAATTGTTGTGTTGACGGGTTTTAATTATGTTAAGCATGCGGGAAAATATTAGAAATCGGTTTTAGAAAACTTAAATAAAAACAGCCATTTTAGCCAAAACAGGCCGTGGGGCCCATCCAGGCCCATGTGGGGTCCGGCCCAACTCAGCCCGTGGGTCCCACTTTGGGACTTGTGACGGTTTTTGAGTTATCGTCATTTTTATCGTGTTTGTAATATTTAGCAAGTGGGAAATATTAATAAGTAAAATATTTAATTAAAAAGGTTTTTCATAAAATTATTATTTCTCACATGTTAGAAATTATAAGACGAGATCGTAGTTTAATTGGATAGCAGTTAAGTCAAACGGGGTTCTGGTATGTTATATTAATTCACATGTTAGAAGTTAATAAAATAACATGTATTGAATATGTTGATTTTTATGTCTATGTGATAAAGACTCTGTTTCTAGCCGGTTTGATCCAACGGGTTTGGTCAAACTAAGATCTAGTCAGCCCCGATTTGACTGATGACCCGTCGCGGGACTCGGGTCGGGGATTTGTCTTCAAGTAAGGTTGTATTTAATTATGAATTAGCCTTAGTAGATATGAGGCGATATGATATTTGAATTATGATTATATGCAATTAGTCACATGATAGGATGTTTTTCCCGTGACTGTTTTATTATATGGTTGGTGTCGTGTTGACTAAGTACCCATAGAGAATTATGAGTATATGGCGTCTTGACCATGCTAATTCTAAATGAGTAGCTTGGACCACGACATTGATAGGCCGTACTATCTTTACCGAGCATATGGAGTTCACTGCTTGATAGCTTTTGTGTCACGGCCTGGGGGGCTTATCTCCAAGCCGGGGCATGGCGTCCTAAGAGTTCCGCTTTGGGAAGGGAGCCAGCTTAAGTACTAGCCATCTCTGCTTAGGGGGTCGCCTAGCAGGGTTTCTTGTGTACGGTTATGTCATGAGACGGGGAATGGAATAGCTGTTGTCGCTAGGTCTGATCAGTCTAGGACTAGGATGTTTTCCTACCTTGTGGTATAGCCTCGAGTTACAGAAGTCTTCTATCGATGGTCCTAAGAACTTATGCCTGTTTGTAGAAGTATGTGTCTTTCATGTTTGTATGATTCTCTGAGTTTCTAGCAGGTGAGATGCAAGCCGGCTAAGATTGATAGAGTTTGGATTCCCGATTGTTAACTGATTCACATGATTACGTGTTGATTATGGTTTGAGTGTATCATGGCCACGTTACAGGGTAACCTCTGAGCTAGCATACCAGCTTCCCTACCTCTTGTTATATTTTATTATCGGTTTCACATGATAGCTTTCATATGATAGGTTATATGTTAGTTAATTGTTTCATAACATGAAAAGCATATCATATATGTTTAAGTTTTGTATTTTCCATATACATTGCTTTTAGGTTATTCATGTTTCATTAAACTCGACATTTCGTGGCTGGGAGAACTCGGAGTTACTCCCCACTGACTGTGGCTTCCGTGTTTATATTTAATGCGGTCGACCAGGTGGTGAATGCATATTTGGGGTACATTGACGAGCTAGCGAGCGAAGTATTTACCTTGGACCTATATTCGGTTCATAGTTTGTATATTATTATACACTCGTTTATTTCCGTATTTATACGGGAGATATGTCTCCCGTCTTGTATATTTCTTTTGTAGAATATTATTCCGTATTGTAATGACCCTTTTTATTTCAGACACCTTCATTATGTATTTAACTATTTTTTTCTTTCCGTAAATTTGAGGGTGTCACAGTTGGTATCAGAGCATTTTTGCTCCCGACGCACGTTTGTGTACCCTTGTATAAAATAACTTGACCTTAATAAAATAATGAACTGGTGAGATAGAATGGTAGGATGGGTAGATTATGATTTATGTTGTAGTCTATTTGTTTATGCTAATTGTTAGGAGTAACTTAATTTGTTTTGTTTCTTATGAAGACGTTTGGACCTCGTGTAGAAGAGATCGTTGTTACTACCAACCAGGTCCCTCCTCATAAAGAAGACAATTGCCAAGGAGGCTAGGCTTGGGAGGCTAGCCAAATTGCTAGGAGCAATATTACGCCTTAGGGTGGAATATGTGTTACCTAGAAGGAGTATCCTCTACCGAAGATTTGAAGATTTACAAGCTTAATTAAAGTGAATTCCTTCGTCATCTATGAATTCTCTCGTCCTTATAGTATTATGCTCTCTTCCTTCTATCTAGGAGCTTCTTTCTCTTCCAACCTATTTGCCTCTTGGAAATTACTCTAGATAGTTCCTCCATCTTACTATTGGTATCCTTACCTTCCTTTTGTAACATTTTTATGGATTTCATACCCATTTGTTTATGGTATATTATACTTAGTAGGAAGAACTTTGAATCTTGTGGAATATTAGTGTTTGTTAGAAGGAACTTGTGATTTGAGGAAAATGGTATAGATCTAATTTCACCCTATGGTGGTGAGAGTTGGTACCTTGAGGAAGAAGTTTTGAATATGGTACCTAACCATCCTATTAAGCTAGTTTCATGTTCAGATGGTTATAAGGATTTGAGGATAAACTTAGGATGAAACTTTCCTGGTGGTTTTAGACTATGAAAGCTTAACGTTGCAATATCGTTTTGAGGATCGAAATAATCATAATGATAGTTGGTAGTTGTGGTTAAGAATTTTAGTGATTCTTTAAGTGTCACTTGGGAAATTATGGTCTTTAAATGTTGGACCCTAACGGGAATAATTACCTGGTGGAATTTGGGTTGGATGACCAAACTTGAGGAATATCGTCATAAGCAAAAACAGATGTATTGAGAGTTTGGAAGAGATAAATAAATTGATTTACGGTCGCATTGCCCTATGTTTGGCAAATGTTAAGTGGAACGAGATTGTGTGACTAATCTCTTTGAGGTTTTGTGATTCAACTTTTGAGGATGAGAAGGTTAATTGTTAATAATTTAGGGTAATGAATTTTGGAATAAATTGGATCAAAGGATTTCATGATAAATCTCTTTTACCTTGAGGTTGTTAGCGGTCTTTTTTCCCTAATTCTAAATATTTTGATGGTGGTTTCCAAAGAGAGTTTTGATGGAGTTAAGAAGATTAGAGTTCGTAATGAATCTTTCATGGGTTGTTAGTTATGAAGTTTACCGTACCGATGGACCTTAGAAGATTTTAATTGAATTTGAATAATTGGGAGTTGTTACTCAATGTGTCATGCTTATGAAATATTTTGGTAGGAATCTGATGATTGAAAATGTAGAGGATATATTGCACTCTCTTGAGGACTAGATTCTGGTGCAATTAGTGTTGTCAAGTTACGAGCGACATTTGAATTTTCATAGATGGAAGATAGTATTGTGGTTCATTCCTTCTTTCTTCCCTCTTTCTATTCGATTTATTCTGTCGAATATTCTGTTCCTTCTATCGAATATCATCTCTTATAGATAGATTATTAGAAGCTTTAGTTAGAAATTTTAGGCATAGATAGTAGAGTTATTACCTTTACTATAGAATTTTAGAACTAAAAGCTTTTGGGAAATGTTTGATGATTTCAAGTATTTTTACCGTCAAGGAGTGTTGAGACTCGTTATTGGAGACGTTTGATAACTAGTTTTCTCATTTGTTGATGTGAAAATGTATCTTTTAAAGTCTTTGACTTGGGACGTCGATGTTCTTAACTGCAGACGAGAACTTTCCGCCCATGGATAAGACCCTGTATTTTTATTACAAATATATTTTTAACAGTTTTGAAATAGACCTACATATATGTTACTTTCCTTCTTCTATGTTTCGAGGACGAAACTTTTTAAAAGGAGGGGTGATTGTAACAACCCGAAAAGTACCCAATTTTTCTAGTAAAATATCTTACGGATACTTTTCAGCAAACTTAAGTTTTCAAATAGAATTTATTGTTTCGAGTCGTATTTGGAATTTCCGAGTTTGTATTTGGAATTTCCGCGAGATTTCATGAGAATCCCGTTTTAAGTCATCTTTGACTTTTCTTGACTTTTAAGTCGTCTTTGACTTTTCTTGACTTTTTAAGTCGTCATTGACTTTTCTTGACTTTTAAGTCGTCATTTACTTTTCTTGACTTTTAAGTCATCTTTGACTTTTCTTGATTTTTAAGTCAACTTTGACTTTTGTTGACTTTTCCGACTCACCCCGTAATTTGAAAGACCAAAATTTTATTTAAAAAAATAATAAATTTAATTTATTTTTATTAAGATTTATTTGAATTTATGATAATTTAATATAATTATTTTGAATTTATTCGGAAGTAAAGAGAAGGTTTTACGGTTTAAAACCCGAACATCATTTAACTATTCCCGAGCCAACTTAAATCCCGAAACAAACCCGAAACCCGACTTTGGCATGAATCACACGCCCCATGTCATATTTTTCCACTCACATTAGATATTTGAATTCTTTCGATTAAACTAATACGAATATCTAGGATATTTGTAACTTTATCGATCCGTCAAATTAAATTACGCAAATCGTTTAAAAACAGACCCATTTTCTTCTAACATCACACGGCTCTCCTACCCTCTAATAGGACTAGATATTTTCTTTCTTTTCATTACAATAACATAATATCTAATTAATATCTAGATATTTCATTAAACTATTAAAAAACCTAATAATATCTAATTAATTACCTTAATTAATTATAAAACCCGACTCAATCCCGTAACAACAATTTCAAAACCCGACTCCATATTTCCTCTATATTTACACGGCCCAATCTCGCACTTACTTACTAACTACCTTTTCATTTTACAATAAATCAACTTAAGATCTAATTAATACTTTCTTTAATCGTTCTTCATCGTTCTTCATCGTTCTTCGTCGTTCTTGAGCAAAATCGTCACAAAACCTTTATTTCTTATTCAAATCCGTCCTAACTTATATTTCTAGAATCTCCTCTTCGCTCTCCATCTTCAAGTACGGTTTATTTTCAATTCCGACAAAATCTTTTTCAACACTTTAATTATGGAAAATCAAGTTTTAATACTAACAATATTATTCTTGTCATTTCTTATAGGGGAAGATTTTGCAGACGAGTTTGGTGACTCGTATATATTAGAAGAAGATTAGTAGACGGGTTTTTCTTTAGTTCTTATTTTGGGTGCTAATTGATTTTGCTAGCTAAGGTAACGATTCCGAGTTACTCGACGAATTAATGTTACATACCTTTGTTTCTTTTGTTTTGTTCATGTTGATGTTATTTATGGTTTTTGGTAGTAACATGATAAGTTGTTATTTTAGTATGTTGTATGAATTTTTGGCATGTTTAGTGTTCTTGACATATTTGGATGATTTGTTAATAGTCATGATTTTTGTATGGATGATTATTAAAATGGATGTTTGTTAATTAAAACATGTTAGAAATAATTTTAGAGTGGTGTTGATTGTTGGCCGTGTATGGTGGCCGTTTAGAGGGCTGGAAACCGACCCAAACCAGGCCGGTTCAGGCCGGTTCAGGCCCGGTCCAGGTCCGGTCTGGTTGGCCGTGATTTGGTCCGTTGGTCTTGTGTCGATACTTGATTGTTTTGTTGTTGTTTTGACGGGTTTTAAATATGTTAAGCATGCGGGAAAATATTAAGAAACGGTTTTAGAAAAGTCGACCAAAATAGCCAAACTAGGCCGGTTCTTGTCACGGCCCAAAACAGCCGTGGGTCCCCTTCCTTGGATTTGTGACGGGTTTTGAGTTATTGTTATTTTATCGTGTTTTGTAATATTTAACAAGTGGGAAATTTTAATAAGTAAATTATTTAATTAAACGGTTTTTCATAATGTTAATATTTCTCACATGTTAGAAATTATAATACGAGATTATAGTTTAATTTGATATCCTTTAAGTCAAGCGGGTTTTCGTATGATTTTAATAATTCACATGTTAGAAGTTGTAATAAAATAGCATGAGATGAATATGATGATTCTATGTTCAAGTCTAATTGGTAAAGACTCTGTTTCTAGCCGGTTTGACCAAACGGGTTTGGTCAAACTAAGATCTAGTCAGCCCCGTTTTGACTGATGACCCGTCGCGGGACTCGGGTCGGGGATTTGTCTTCAGGTAAAGTTGTATTTAATGAATGATTGATTGAGCCTTAGTAGATATGAGGCGATATGATATTTGAATATGATTTATTATGCAATTAGTCACATGATAGGACAGTTTTTCTCCCCGTGACTGTGTGTCATTGTATGATGTTATGTCGTGTTGGCTAAGACCCCTAGGGAATTATGATTTATATGGCGTCTTGACCTTCTAAATTCTAAATGCAGTTCTTGGACCATGACCATCGGATAGGCCATACTATCTTACGAGCATATGGAGTTTAACCGCTGATAGCTTTTTTGTCACGACTTGGCCTTTTGATACCAAGCCCGGGGGCAGGCTGCCTAATTGCTATGGCTTCCGCTTTGGGAAGGGAGCCAGCTTAAGTACTAGCCATCTCTGCTTAGGGGGTCGCCTAGTAGAGTTTCTCATAGACGGTTATGTCATGGGACGGGGAATGGAATAGCTGTTGTCGCTAGGGTTGATCAGTCTAGGACTAGGATGTTTTCCTACCTTGTGGTATAGCCTCGAGTTACAGAAGTCTACTATCGATGGTCCTAAGAACTTATGCCTGTTTGTAGACGTATTGATCTTTAATGTTTGTATGATTCTATGAGTTCTAGAAGGTGAGATGCAAGCCGGCTAGGATTGATAGAGTTTGGATTACCGATTGTTAACTGATTCACATGATTACGTGTTGATTAGGGTTTGAGTTTATCAGGGCCATGTTACATGGTAACCGCTGAGCCAGCATACCAGCTTCCCTACCTCGGGTTATAGTTTATTATCGGTTTCACATGATAGCTTTCATATGCTAGGTTCTATGTTAGTTATTTGTTTCATAACATGAAAATCATATCGTATATGTTAAGGCTTTGTATTTTCCATATACATCTCTTTTATGTTATTCATGTTTTATTAAACTCGACATTTCGTGGCTGGGAAAACTCGGAGTTACTCCCCACTGACTGTGGCTTCCGTGTTTATATTTAATGCGGTTGGCAGGTTTGTGATGCATACTTGGGTACATTGACGAGCTAGCGAGTGAAGTATTACCTTGGACCTATATTCGGTTCTTAGGATTGTATATTATTATACACTCTTTTATTTCAGTATTTATACGGGAAACATGTCTCCCGTTTTGGATAATTCTTATGTATAATATTATTTTCTTTTGTTATGAACCTTTTTCTTTAAGACACCTTTGTTATGACGAATATATTTAATCGTAGGTTCCGGTTTTAAAATTTACCGATTTTCACTAAAGTGAACCTATTAGAAACGTATTCTCATCTTTTATTTATTTAAATTATTTTTTTTCTTTCCGCAAATTTGAGGGTGTCACATGCATGATAACTAGATCCTAAATCATTAAGTTAAAGTAATTTAATGAATTAATTAGAGGAGTCTAATTAGAGGTCTAGGACTTTCATGTGGTATCAGAGCTCAATTGTTACATGCATGTCGATTTGAAGCATTAAAATCGAGTTATACGATAACTTGGGTAAAATTGAAAATTTGTGTTAAAAATAGGTTTGCACGAAATTTTTGATTTGCATGCATACCTACTGACCTCAAAATGGTTGTGGTCAAATTTGGTGATTTTATGGATTAATTTGCTATTTATTTTGATTTATGGCCTTTAAATCATGTTAATATGCATATTTTATGTTAAAAGTTAACTAAAAATAGTTGCAAGTTGATTCTGGCCATGAAATTTTGATATGACCTCACATACATGTTGTACATACTGTATGTAAAATTTCGTGACTTTTAATTAAGTCTTGCATGATGATTGATTTTTATAAGATAAAAGTCAATAAAGTGAGATTATTATGATCATAAAATTGAAACGTCATTTTCTGGTCTTGAAATTTTTTGGTACATTATATAATATGATTTATATGTTTATAATTTGTTTCACTATTTTACTATATTTAATGGTTTTTATTTGATAAAATCGTTGAATACTATGTTATTTGTTCATAAAATTTATTCAAAATTTTTGGGCAAATGTTTCTGTTTTTTAGAGTTCCTGGAAATGTTCCAGAATGTACAAAATTTTTGGTTTCAAATTTTTATGATTTTTATATTTTATTTTGGGTTTACTTCATAAATGTTATGATTAAACCTCTATATTTAGCAAATACGATCAATTCAAACTAATTAAATACAAACAAAGTTAGTCGGGACTAATTTTGAGTTCTAAATCAGTTTAGATAATTATTTTGAGCTTAAATACGATTTAAGTGTTGATTATTGATTTTTAATGGTTAAAAATCGATAAAATCCATAAAAACGAGCTAGAGTGAGCATGAGAAGTATCAAGGGCGATTTTGGCATATTTTTTAAGCATTTTATTTATGTTTTTATGGTTAAATGAATGAATGTCATTTATTTAATTTTTAATGCAAGTTGTACCTAGTATGGCCTAGATTATTTTAATCGGTATTACCCTTAATGTAAGGGAATACCGATTCGGTTGTAATTTTATTTGCGATCTCGAATCGCCGTTTGTAATAATTTAACTTCATTTTTAGATCAAATGTATAATAGGAATTTTATTTGTATCTTTTTGTAATTAATTATTATGAAGACGGAGATTCCCGAAGTCGGTGTTCCAAAAGACGGTGCCATGAAGAGGCAAGGGGCCAAGGATTTGGTTTCCGATTTTGTAATCTACTAGTTAATTAGATTAGCTAGGTGGCCATACTAGGATTTATTATTTGCTTGCTTTATTTTTCCGCTCATGTCAAAATCGCCAACATGCATCTTTATTTCTCGATTGTCAATTCAAAGTTATTCAAAATTCACCGACTTATTTCGCTTATAGGGAATTAATAACAAAATTGACAAGACCTCTCACATAACTTTAAAAAATTGAGATTTAGTCTTACCAATTGAAGCACCTATGAACCCCGTGTTCATTAGGGCTACCACGCTCGTGGGTCCCTTTTTACCTCGGGTAAGTAGGGTGATGCGATCACAAGCCAAAATTGGATTGGACTCAACGAGATAAGCGTTATCTTGGGACTAGGAGATGGATTTAACAGAAATCCGTCAACCAAGAGTTCTAAGTGTAGAATTAGTCAAGTATTGACTTAACATTTTTAGATAAAGGTAGCATGCGATGACTATTTTTGTCTAAATATGGGTCTTGAAATCACTTATATAATTTCGTGAGGGGTCATTATATGAGTGACTTGTTAAAATTGTTTTACAAGTAAATTATATTTAAGCAATGAATGTTTATTTTCCGTTGATATTTATTTTATACGCGCAAATTACAAATATTTTATCCTTCTATGAACTTGTAAATCCGTTCAATCGTGGAAAGGGTTTCCATTATTTTATACGGTAGTATATTGATTGCGATCTCCGTTTAAACCACCGTAGCTAAAGACAAAATGAATTTTATCTTTTGATCCTCATATTCACCATTGCAAATGTCTCTTATGAAGAGTAAATGAATAAGTCACACTTAATCAAAAACGTTTTGATTTTTAGTGACGTTTTCTCATAACAATGGTACATCAATCTTTTCGCTCCAACAAAATTATTTTAATTTTTTGGTATGTCGTCATAATGCTCCTTATCGAGGCTTACCTCAAAAGAGGCCAAATCAGTCGGAATGACTAGGTTAATCGATTTATTTGAAATCGTGAACAACCAAATACCGTAGTCACTTCATGAAAGGTTTATCCTTTTGAAGGTAAAACCATATATGAAATGAAGAATAGTCTTCACAATAATTCCAATATACTTATCTAAGTAGAGATTTATGAAAGTGAGTGGGAGTACTAAGAATGATGTTTATATTCTTAATTGTTAAGACGAGGTTCAAAGAGTAGGTTGGCCTGATTTTGGCACAAGGCAAGGGAAAAAGGCAAGACTATTTTGAATAGTAAAGTCAAAACCCAAGCAAGGTGTTGAACCCAACTTTTGACGATTCTATTTTACAGTGTAGGACACAAGAAAAGAATCTGCCCCAAGTTTTCTAAAGAGTTAGAAATTGGGTGTACTATTTTCACCCATAATATCTATATGATCGACATTTATTTTGCTAAATGCAATTTTTGGGTATTAGATACCGATTATGGTTTTCATCAATGTATTCAATGCATATAATAATGATTCGTGCGACGACTAACCATGATTAAATGTCGACCTACAAGGGAAATATAACTATTGTAGTTTTATTTCTATAGAAACATATAAATTTATAGTGTGATCAATCTAGTTTTGGATTTAGAGGTATACTTTAATAAACGTTATTATGTACATGACCTCTAAATAAAGAATATAGTATCCACTTTTGTGTACGACACAAGTGTTTCACTTTTGTGAATAGAACAAGCGTTGTATCTTTTTATGCCTATACTTGGTAAATGGTTATCCCATACCAATCAAAGGTAATTATATTCTTGACCTAAACTAGTAATTACTTGTCATATAGATTGTAAAGGCTCAAAAATTGGTGACCCTAATCTAATCTTAATTCTGGATTGTGTAGCACATTAAAAGGCTAGTATTGACAACTATCCCTAAACCATCTGATTTTGAATCTTATGGTGCGTGCGAATCTTGTATTCAAGACAAGATGATTCGTCCCCTTTTTTATTTAAAAGGAAATTGAACTAGTGAGTTATTGGCCCTATTACATTTGAATATGCGTGGTCCAATAACAAACACAACCAGAGATGGTTATGACAATTTCACTTTATTTACCAACGATTTAAGTAGATATTACAATTGATTCTACTTAATGAGGTGCTATGAGAAATCTTTGAAAAGTTCAAAAAGCTTCAATGTGAAGTAATTAATCACCAAGAGTATTAGATCAAGGACTTACGAGTAAATCGTAACTATAAATATCTAAGTATTGACTTTGATTTTCACCAAAAGTATTGTGAAATAGTTTCACGAGTTAATTTCTCTAACACACATTATGAGATAAGGTGTTGTTGCATAGAGAAACAGAACCTTATACGATATGGTTTTGTCTTTGTAAAGTCAAACTGAGCCATTTGACTATCTTGGGATCTTAATATTTTTGTCTGCTGTTTCTTTTCCCACCATATCAAAGGACATTTAAAACAGTCGGATTTTATTTCATATACGATATGGATATGTAGCGTACCTAATTTATAAGTTATCCGAATAAAACAAGTGCTAAATAATCCTACATTAACCACGAGAACAAAGCGTTTGTGACTCGTGATGATGTCTTTCAATAAAAATACGATTATTTGTTGGTAAGACAGAGTGGGAGAAAATGTTTCAAGAGCCACAAACTGAGCATATGGTCCGGAAAAAGTTTCCTCATTGTTTGTTCAGTAATTGTTTCTTCGGAACCTAAGAGGCCAGGTGGAATTTTATCACTCCTTAATAGTGATGAATTCTAATCTGTGACTTATAAAAGACTGTTTCTAATCCCAACTTCTTGGTATGGCTTAGAGTCATGCGATTCGTAATGGACTCCATGCATGTTGGTCAGGTATGTGACCTGATAAATTTTACTTGAAGAAGTACGACCTCTTCAATGTAAATTGATTTTTAAGATCGAAATTTGCATGGATAAACATTACAATGTTTTCAAAGATAAATGGGTATGCAAAGAGTTTTGCACTAACCTTAATTCTTCAATCCATTCGAATATACTTAGCGATTACAGCATATCATAATAGTATGATGTCAATTGGAGCTCAAGGACCACCTTCTTGAATACGATTCTAGAAGAGGTTGTATATTTTATATTCACCTGTGGGTTCGTAGATCCTAACTATCCTAAGTTAATTTTGAAGAGTTGGAATTAGTGTGTCAATCATGTCATAAAATATTTCTCGACATCTCGAGGAATTATGTTGAATACATGAAGTTTAGTGGGAGTTATATGGTTTTCATTAGTCTTATATGTAGAGATATATTGATCATTTTAGATGATGGAAGATTTTGGAGAAGTAGAATACATCTTTTAGATATTTGGATTTATGGAGATAAATCTAAAAGGATATTAGCGTTGAGTCAAAATTCTTATATTGATAAGATCTTTGACTAGTTCAATGAAGTTGAACACATGATAATTGATTCCTTTTACTTCCGCTGCGGGATCAATTATATACGCTGTGATGTATACTCAATCCGACATTTCGCATGCTTTGAGCAAGATGAATCATTTGCAATCAAATCCAAGTGAGAGTCACTTGATAGCCATAAAGAACATCCTTAGTACTTGCGAAGGACTAAAAGATATGTTCCATGTGTTTGGAGTTTAAAATGAGTTGCGTGTAAGGGTTACACAGACTTCAGTTTTCAAACTGATCAAAGTGATTTGAAATCACGAGCTGGCTGTGTTTTATAGAAGATTTATCTGTTGGAAGAGTTGCAAGCAGAAAAGACTATTGGAAAGGTTCCAAGTAGAAGTGACATTTTAAAATATAAATGTCATGTATCCGCTGGAAATGTTCGAGGCAGTTTATCATTGCGGATTTCACAACGGAAATGGAGTACATTGCGCCATATGATGATGCATATGAAGGTAGCTTGGATTCGACTTTATTGGAGGGACTAGAAGTAGTTCCTATAGTTGTATATCCTATCCTATGATACTGGTAAAATAGTGGGAGCTACCTT
>JAIUZE010075058.1:0-22931 GCA_022085475.1 Heliosperma pusillum | reverse complement strand
AGCATAACTTCAGTCTGTTAATATCTTAATAGTGTAACTTAGTCCCCAAAAGTGTAACTTCAGTTCTTAAAAGTGTAACTTCAGTTTTGAATAATGAAATTTTAAGACATGTTATCTTTAGTCATTTTTAGTGTAACTTCAGTACAAAATAGTGTAACTTCAGTCCAAAATAGTGTAACTTCAGTACAAAATAGTGTAACTTCAGTACAAATACACATCAATCATACTAAAATCAAAACATAATAGTGTAACTTAAGCAAAATCATAATGAGATCTAAAAAATAAAAACATAAAACTTCAGTTTTTAATAATGTAACTTTATTATTTAAAAGTGTAACTTCAAGCCTTAAAAGTGTAACTTCAAGCCTTAAAAGTGTAACTTCAAGCTTTAATTGTGTAACTCAAAAAAATCAGATCTAAACATAAAAAACTGTAAGAAATAACAAAATTAAAATAAACATAACAAATTCGAAAAAAAAAACATAAAACATATTAAAAAAAAGTGTAACTTCAGCACAAAAAAACTGGGTAACCATTATATGGGTAACTTCAGTTACTAAAAGTGTAACTTCAACGATTATATGTGAAACTTCAGCACTAACAAAAAGAAACTAACAATTTTTTAGATCTGAAAAAATAACAAACATAAAAATTTGGAAAATAATAAGGAGATCTAAAAAATAAAAACACAGATCTAAGAGAGAAAAAAAAGAGCAATGAGCAAGAGAAAAAAAAAAAGTGACGGTGGTGGTGGCAGGTCGTCGGGACGGAGGGTGGTCTCCTTTGCTCCGCACCAACACCACACACGACCGCCTCCTCCGCTGCCGCCTCCTCCTCCACCCCACCTTCACCAACACCACACACCACCACCCCAAACAACACCACCACAATCCCACTTTTTTCAGATCTGGAAAAAAGACCAAGATCTAAAAAAATGGAGAAGAGGAGGAGAGGAGGCGGTGAAGAGGTGCGAGGAAGAGAAGGAGCCGGCGGTGAAGAGGTGCGACGCATCACAGGCGGCAGAGGAGAAGGTGCGAGAAGAGAAGATGCCGAGCATGTGGTTGGGTGGTGGTGAGTCGTCGGGGTAGAGGGTGGTGGTGGGGCGGTAGATCTGGTTTTGGGGGGTTTTTTTTCAGTTTTTTTTTTTTTTTTTTTGGGTGGAGGCCGGCGGCGCCAGAGTTGGGAGGACGGCGGTGGAGGCGGTGGCCGACGGAGGATAGAAAGAGAGAAAGTGATTGAGGTGGAGGAAGTGTATTTAAAGAGAGGAGAGGAGGGAGTTTTAGAGAGATGAAGTTATTTTAGAGAGAAGGAAGAAATGTTTTGAATGAATGAATGAAGTGGGTGGAAAGTGATTTAGAGGGATTGTTGTATTAAGGGTTTAATTAGTGTTGTAGTGAGAGAGTGGGTTAAACACCTTACTAATTACATTTTTTGTGTTTAATCTCAACCATCCATCTTTAAGATCCAATGGCCTCTAAAAGGACTCATGAACTCACTCTTTTGGGATGGACTCTCTTGATCCTTTCTCTCTCTCTCTCTCTTTCTCTCTCTCTATATATATATATATATATAGTCAAATTCTTTTGAGTCCACCATTTTCATAGAGTCCTTGAGTCCTCATCCTAGCCATTGGATGAGGGGGATGGATGGCTGAGATTTGGGAGATTAAAAAACACACTTATCACTAATTAATTACATATGCGATAATTAATTAACTTTCTCTCTCTAGCCTTTAATTAATCACTTTTGAGCACTTTTGAGCTGCTGAGATTTATGAGTGTAACTTTGATGCTTGCGAGTGTAACTGTAATGTTTTAGAGTGTAACTTAAAGTTTTTAAGGCGGTTTGTATATAAAAATTTGAATTTAATCAATTTTAACACCTTATGAGTGTAACTTTGATGCTTTTCGAGTGTAACTCTAATATTTTCAAGCGTAACTTTAAATTTTAAAGACGGTTTTGTATATAATAATTTGAATATATATACTTTTAACATTCTACGAGTGTAACTTTGCTGATTTTCGAGTGTAACTTTAATATTTTTTAGACGGTTTTGTATAAAAAATTTAATTTATATAATTTTGACATTTTACGAGTGTAACTTGGATGATTTTCGAGTGCAACTTTAATATTTTTTTAAGACGGTTTATTACTTATAAAATTAAATTTATATAATTTTTTACATTTTACGAGTGTAATTCTAACATTTTAGGAGTGTAACTTTAATTTTTTTTAAGACGGTTTTGTACATAAAAATATGAATTTATATAATTTTAACATTTTACAAGTGTAACTTTGATGATTTACGAGTGTAACTCTAATATTTTACGAGTGTAACTTTAGTAGTTTTAGGTCATTTTGAGTGGAATTTTTTGAATTTTATTACATGTTGAATTTATGTAATTTACTACAAATTTATGAGTGTTACTTTAGTCCTCTATGAGTGTAACTGTAGTACTCTTTGAGCGTAACTGGAGTCCTCTATGAGTGTAACTGTAGTCCTCTATGAGTGTAACTGTAGTAATTTATGAGTTTAACTGTAGTACTCTATGAGTGTAACTGTAATCCGACCACCACAAACCAACCCGCCCTCACCAAAAAGGTAATTTTGAAAAACAATAGGAAAACAAAAGTAAAAACTAAAAAAAGAAACAGATCTGACATTAACAAGTGTAACTTTTAAGGTCATTTTGTGTTACTTTAATAAATAATGTGTGTTACTTTAATAGATGATATATGTGACTTTAATAAATAAAATGTGTAACTTTAATAGACGATATATGTGACTTTAATAAATAAAATGTGTAACTTTAATAGACGATATATGTGACTTTAATAAATAAAATGTGTAACTTTAGTAGAGAATTTGTGTTAATTTAATAGAAGTCATTGAAACTTGACACACTTTTTCAGATTTAGAAAAAAAAACATAAAAAAACAAGATCTAAAAAAAAATAACACATAACAATAACAACACCCCCACCCATCCCCACCAACCCAGAACCACCAACCCAGAACCACCATGACGACAGGCGACAGCCCCCACCGCATCCAAACCCTCACCTTACCACGACCGCCCCACTTTAACGACGACCACCCACAACAACCCACCCCACCGACAACAACCCACCACACACAAACTGAATCCAAGAACCCCACAACAACCCCACACGACCCGCAAAACAGAAACCAAGAACCCGACAAAAACCCCAGATCTGAAAAAAAAAAACATGAACCACGACCTCCCTCCACCACCCACGGCCCAAAACTGACGAAAAAAGACGCACAACAACCAGTCAATTCAAAAATTAACCCAGATCTATAAAAATGGAAAAAAAAAAAAAAGAAGAGGAGACGCCGACAGAAGGAGGAGGGAGGCGGCGGAAGGTGGTGCAAGGTGAGGAGGCCGCGGCGGAAGGTGGTGCTGGTGGTCCGAGGCGTAGGTGGAGGTGGTGGCAGCGACGGCGGTTGTGGAGCGGCGGATCTGAACTTTTTGGGGTTTTTTTTAAGGGTGGGTGTGGGTTGTTGTCGTCGGTGGTGGTGGGTGATTGATGGCGAAGAGAAGGTGGTCGTGGATGTGGTGTTGGTGTCGGGTGGTGACGGTGGTGGAGGGAGGTGGTAGTGGTGGTCGGTGGTGATAAGTGAGGAAGAAAGATTTTGAATTTATTAGGTTTTTAGAGAGATGGGTGGAAGAATATTATGTGAGATGAGAGAGAAGGAATTGAGTGAAAATTGTTATATATTGAATTAGGGTGGTGATTAGAGTTAATTAGTAAGGATGAGAGAGAGTGAGAAATTAGTCCACTAATCATCTTTTGGGAGTACCAATCTCAACCATCCATTTTTCAAGATCCAATGGCCTACAAGAGGACTCAAGGACTCTAAGGAATGGGGTGGACTCAATTGATCCTCCCTCTATATATATATATATATAGTCAAATTCTTTTGAGTCCACCATTTCCATAGAGTCCTTGAGTCCTCATCCTAGCCATTGGATAAGGGAGATGGATGGCTTGGATTTTGTAGATTAAAAAGCACACTTATCACTAATTAATTACTTATCCAATAATTAATTAACTTTCTCTCTCTAACCTTTAATTAATCACTTTTGAGCACTTTTGAGCTGCTGAGAATTATGAGTGTAACTTTGATGCTTGCGAGTGTAACTCTAATGTTATAGAGTGTAACTTTAACTTTTTAAGACGATTTGGATGTAAAAATTTGAATTTAAACAATTTTAACACCTTACGAGTGTAACTTTGATGGTTTTCGAGTGTAACTTTAATATTTTCAAGCGTAACTTTAAATTTTGATGACGGTTTTGTATATAATAATTTGAATATATATAATTTTAACATTCTACGAGTGTAACTTTGCTGATTTTCGAGTGTAACTTTAATTTTTTTAAGACGGTTTTGTATATAAAAATTTGAATTTATATAATTTTAACATTTTACAAGTGTAACTTTGATGATTTACGAGTGTAACTCTAATATTTTACGAGTGTAACTATAGTAATTTTAGGTCATTTTGAATGGAATTTTTTGAATTTTATTACAGTTGAATTTATGTAATTTACTATAAATTTATGAGTGTAACTTTAGTCCTCTATGGGTGTAACTGTAGTCCTTTATAAGTGTAACTGTAGTCCTCTATGAATGTAACTGTAACACTTTATGAGTGTAACTGTAGTACTCTATGAGTGTAACTGTAATCCGACCACCACAAACCAACCCACACTCACAAAAAAGCTAGATCTAGAAAAAAAATGAAAACAAGAGTAAAAACTATAAAAAGAAATAGATCTGACATCAACAAGTGTAACTTTTAAGGTCATTTTGTGTTAATTTAATAGTGTTACTTTAATAAATAATGTGTGTTACTTTAATAGATATATATGTGACTTTAATAAATAAAATGTGTAACTTTAATAAATAAAATGTGTAACTTTAATAAATAAAATGTGTAGCTTTAATAGACAATATATGTGACTTTAATAAATGAAATGTGTAACTTTAATAAATAAAATGTGTAACTTTAATAGACGAGTTGTGTTACTTTAATAGACGAGTATGTAACTTTAATGGAAGAGTTGTGTTACTTTACTAATCCCCATTGATATTTGACACCCATTTATCAGATTTTAAAATAAAATAAAAAGCACACGAAAAAAAATCTGGAAATTCAAACCAATAAAAAAAAGTAAAACAATAACAGAAAAGATCTTGGAAATGGTTTTTAAAAGAAAAACAAACACAATAACAGACACCCCCACCACTATCCTAGCCACCGCACCCACGCCCTCACCAGCTACCCTCACCCACGCCCTCATGAGCGAGCCCCCCACCACCCACAACCTCCACTCCCAACCACCCACAACAACACAACCCACAAAACAGATCTAGAACCCCACAACAATCACCCAACACCAAACATAACATAGATCTGGAAAAAAAAACGAAAAAAAAGAGAGAAATGTAGGCGGCAGGAGGATGGCGGCGCATGAGGGAGGTGGCAGAGGAGGACGGCGCAGCAATGAGAAGAGCGGCGCGCGCGGCATGAGGAGAAGAAAAGAAAAAAGAGAGAAAAAAAGGAAAAGAGAGTGTCGTGTTTATCGGGTTGTTGTCGGTGTTTTGGTGGTTGTGGCGTCGGGTGTGTATCGGGTGGTTGTGGGTGGCGTCGGGAGTGGTGTCGGGTTAGGGGTGGTTATGGGTGTTTTTTGTGGTGGTGGTGACGGGTTGGTGGTGGTGAGTTAGAGGAAGTGGTGGTGTTGGGTGGGTGTTTGTGAGTAAGAGGAAGAGAGGAGTGATTTATTTTAGGTTTTATTTATTTGGGATTTGGGAGGTAGAGAGTGGAAGGAAATGAAATTATGTGGGATGAGAGAGAAGTGGTTGAGTGGAAAATGTTATATATTGAATTAGGATTAGGATTAATAGTTAATTAGTAAAGAAGAGAGAGAGTGGAAAATTAGTCCATTAATCCTTTTTTGGAGCACCAATCTCAGTCATCCATCCCCTTTCATCCAATGGTCCAAAAGAGGACTCAAGGACTCTAAGGAAAAGGGTGGACTCAATTGATCCTTACTCTCTCTCTCTCTCTATATATATATAGCTAAGATCTGGTGCAAACGACCACTCGGTGCAAAAAGTGAAAAACGAACTACACAACCATTACAAGTTTAACAAAGGCGCTGTCAACTTATTAATATATTTTAACAACCTAAACAAATTCAACTCTGTACTACCAACCCTATTATTAACGCCACACTACCCCAAACTCAAATCTCCACATCTCCATCGACGACCACCACCGATCACCACCATGAAGACATTCCGACAAACTACCGCCACTACCAGCCGCCGTAACCAGCACCACCACCAGACTTCAACTTTCCTTTCTCTTCAAACCCAAACCACCTAATGCCGTCGCCGGTGACGACTATAACAACTACGCCGACGAACACCTTCGAGCATCCTTCCATTTGCTGGGATGATGAAGTATGATAAAGCAAAAAGATTTCTTTTTCATCATCATATTTGCTTTATCCTTCCAATCATCATCAACTTGAGCTACAAAAATTGCTGCAAAATCAAATTAAGATACCCAAAATTAATGTACCTTGATTCTATATTTATGTATCTCGAACTAATTTTAATGTACCTAGTAATTAATTTTGTGTATTTATGTTAAGGTACATTAAATTGGTGGTTAGATACATCAAAAACTAGTGTAGTTACATAGAAATCGACTAGAAACAAACGAAGAGCAGGAAGTAAGGTAGTCGTTGCCACCGTGGAAGAAGACGATGACGTGCCAGCGGTGGTGGGGTAGGAAGAGGCGAAAGGAGAGGTTGGTGGTGGAGTTGACGGTGATGTCGTGGGTGGAGACGTAGTTGAGAGGGGTTCATTGGCGGAGATACGACGATCGAGGAATCGAACACACGGCGGTTGACAGTACCGTTATTGCGGCGGACGATACATGGCTTGGGCGTGGTGGTGGCGTATGTTCATGGTGGTGTTGGTCTGTCAAATGGAATTGGTGGTGAATCAGGAAGGAGTGGAGTTTTATAATTGTATGGATAAGGGAGAGCAAATGGTAAGATTGATTGGGTTTTTTATTGAGCCATTACACAGTAATAACAAGTCACGCGTGAGATGTTTGTCTATTATGTTTGTACGGCTTAGTTTGTTTCCACTTTTTGCACCGAGTGATCGTTTGCACCGGATCCTAAATCTATCTATATTTATATATATATAAATAGGATCACGTAAGTCCACTTGTTTTTGGTGAGTTCATAAGTCCTTATATAAGCCACTAGATCTTACACGATTAATGGTTGAGATTAAAAGCAAAAATGCACTCACCCACAAGTAATTAATGCTTTCTCTCTCACAATTTCAATTTTCAATTCACCTAATCAATTACTTCCTATTTTTCATCAACTAATTTATTAAGTTATATACCACCATTTATATTTAACTATCAAAATATTGGATTTAAAAAAACTGAAATTTCATATCCGTGTAAAATTAAAGCGGGTTTGTAAAAGGCTTCGTAAATCTTCATTCGGACTCCGATTATGGCGAAACAAAAGCCTAACTTTATTATTTTTTCGAGCCCGTCGCAATAGTTATATTTTCGTATACTATTGAGATTTCGAAATTCTGATTACTGTTAATTAATCGAAATTACACTTTTTTTATGAAGTTCATTTTTTATTAAAATTACACCACATTTACTTCAAATTAAAACTAATTTATACCATATCTACTTGAAGTTAATTATTGAATTTAGTCATGTACTTGAATTTGCACAATAACAATTGAAGGTACACCATATGTACTTAAAGTTACAATCAATTTACTTGAAATTAATTTTTTAAATGTACCCATATACTTGAAATTACACAATTAATGTAGTCGTATAGTTAAAGTGGATCATATATACTTGAAATTACACAATATCCTTTTGAAGTTATACTCAATTTACTTGAAATACACTATATTTAAGAGAAATTATTTAATTAATATACCCATACACTTGAAGTTGCATCCATCTAGTTGAAATTATCTCATAGCAAATTAAAGTTACAATGATTGTAGATTGAAGTTACACTAATTGTGTATTGAAGTTACACTAATTGTGAATTGAAGTTACATTGTCAAAATGAAATTACACTGATTGTGTATTAAAGTTACAGTAATTGTAAAATGAAGTTACACTAGTTGTGAGCTATAGTTACACACTATATATTTAAAGTTACACCTTTTAAAATTGAAATTACACAACATATCTTTTGAAGTTACACTCTTTAAAGCTGAAGTTACACATTTTAAAACAAAAATTACACTTTATACACTTAAAGTTACACTTTATACACTTAAAGTTAAACCATACCCACATAAAGTTAAGCTCTTCAAAAGTTAAAGTTACACCATATCCAATTTTCCTGAAATCAACTCGCATTAACCAACTCCTAACTTTTTGAAGGTCGTTCCATCACCATTAACAATACTTAGGTCTTTATATACTTATTCCACCCAAGATAAAATATATAGATTAATAAAGAGAAATCAGTTGGTCTTGCTTCAGACGGACCATTTTGGTCTGAAGCAATAAGACGAGATTTTGTAACCACTTTACAGTTAGATGTAACCACTATTGAAAACAAGTTGATATAAGCTGTGGTTACATTTTATCAAAAAGTGGCAACATAATCCCGTCTTATTTTTCAGACAGAATTAGTCCGTCTAAAATAAGAATTTGTGAAGAGAAATAAAGCTAATAGGAAATAACGTAAATAATTTCCTAAAACTAACCAAAGAAACTAAACTACGAAACCGAGAAACCAAACTCGCGTACAACTCATGAAAGCCAAGTGGAAAGTCAAGAATCCCACTATGTTTCATTCTTTTCCTAAACAGAAGTCACGTATCAAACAAATATGACACATGAACAAATTTAGACATTATGCGCAACTCAGTCCAAAGCATCAGACATACATCCGACTTGCAGGTACCCAACACGCGACAAGGCTTTTCTCGGGTAGTACTTTGACTTTTGCTCCTTAGTTTATTTTTGTACTTATTGTTGCAACTTAGTCCGTCTTCGACACAAATTCAAGGCACAAATTCTTAACAATTCTCCACCTTGACTTGAATTAAACAAAAACGAACCAAACCAAAACTAGCTTTAATAGAGTCGATTCTCAAGTCACTACTTGTCCCAGTAGTCTCCACTTGTCTTGAACACAACTCACAAAACAGACAAATGAACCAAGTGTGCAACAAACGTGACCAAATATATAAAGTACCAAATGTACCAAGCTGCGACTACCAAACGTACTAAGTACCAACATATCTTCATACCAACAGGAATGCCAAATGTAGCAACACTCAAAAGAGGACAAAAGCTACCAAACGCCAACACAAATATATGAGATACCAAACGTCACTAATGATGGAACAGTGTACCAAAACAACACACACAAGCAGTGGTGGAGCTAGGGGGGGGCTAGCAGGGGCGGTCGCCCCCCCTGACGGTTGAAATTTTCGAAGTTTTTAGCGAAATTTTTCGAAAATTTTTAAAAGTATCTTATGAAAATAGTCGTTCGCCCCCCCTAAAATTTTTCGCCCCCCCTAAATTTAAATCCTGGCTCCGCCTGACACAAGTCTCCAAAACAAAATCTTCTCCAAAACAGAATCTTGGCCAAATGTACCGTCGTACCAAATTGTCCAAAAAGGACACAAATGCCATGAACAAAACAAATGTCTCACCTGAGTACAAAAGAGTGTGTCGCGAACACCACCAACATGTCTACACCAAGGCAACAACAACCCAAGTCGAAACCAAAACAACATTCTAAGCGAAAACTAATCACCTCCATCCAGTGGCGGAGCCAGGATTTGAATTTAGGGGGGGCGAAAAATTTTAGGGGGGGGCGAACGACTATTTTCGTAAGGTACATTTAAAAAAATTCGAAAATTTTTACTAAAAACTTCGAAAATTTCAACCGCCAGGGTGGGCGAGCGCCCCTGCTAGCCCCCCCTAGCTCCACCACTGCTCCCGTCGAAGTTTCAGAATGACCCCTTGCGAGGTCCCAAACGGCTCTCTTTTAAGAGCCACAAAAGCTCCACCTGGATCCCCAAACCGCCCCACCTCACGGGGCGCGGATCGCCTCACTGAGGCGAAGAGACAAGTGCTGGAAGCTTGCCTTGAGAACCTTGTAGCTTGACCCGTAATGAAGAAGACTCTGTTGGAGTAAGTGTCCTCAACAAAAGTGCGATCACTTAATTAAATCTTAATAACAAGAATACAAAAAGATGATTAACATTATAGTCAACTGGTCCACATTAATCAGTAATGATTGGCTTACTAGAGTTTGACATTACTGTCGTATGACGGTGGTGATCAGTTGACCCCTTGAGGTCACACCGAAAGGACGATTCCCTAATCAATAAAGTTAATTAATTGTATATTGATACATATTAATTAATCCCTTAAACAAAAGAAGTTTATATCATAAGTGAGAATCATATCTTATTGTAATATGATTAAATAAGATTCAATAATATAATTGTTATATTAGTATGCTTGATGTTTATGAAACATTTGAGATAAGCATGATTGGTTGATCATAATTACAATTAGTTGTAGATCATGTCAACCAAATATGAGATGACCTATTTTGTATATATGTGATTATAAATTATTACTCAAAATGTTAAGTTTAATTTATTTGACATAAGATTGCATTTAAATTAGTTAAATGCATATTTATAAGATAAAATACATGTCACATGTCACATGTCACATGTCACATATGTGACAAATGACAAAATCACAAAATAAAATGGACACCCATATTAGCATGGGTGCACCGGTTTTGGTGGGATTAGGGTAGGTGTTTAGGCTTTAATTGTTGCTCTAATTAATAATTAGACAACATGATCACTACCTACAACTAGACTTCTAGCTACAACATTGTAAAGAAAAAAAGAGGAAGCATGCCCTCCCTTCCCAAGGGAGTAGGCGGCTTTGGTGCAACTAATAAGGAGAGTTTTCTCTCCTTATAACTACTTGTCATCTCATCTATAGAATAACACAAGTTGTTAATCTTTTTCTCACACTAAAAACTTGAGAAGTTTCAAATAAAACCAAGTTCATATATTAGTAATAGTTTACAATGTTACTAAGTGTAGCAATGGTTGTATTAATAATATTATTTAAGGGTTCCATACGTATTATCTAGTACATGATATATGCGGAGATTTGAGATAGTCTAGGTGCAACTTATTAGAGTGCTTCTATACTTGAAGCTTGTGGAAAATCATTCCATAATCATTTAAGCGCAAGAACAAGAGTAAGAAGAAGTCTTACTCTTGTACCCATTTCGTCCAAAACCAATGTGAGGAAACATGTTTTCTCCTTATCTTTGTTTTATATAGTTTGCATGCACTAGATCTTGGAAACTAATTAAAGAGTTAATTATTTAATCATAAGAAGAGTCTTATGAGTAGGTATATGAACCTAACAATTGGTATCAGGGCATAGGATGTTGCATGCAATCGGTTTTATAAAGTTTTTACGAGTTAAAGTAACAAAATAATACTAGAAAATTAGTGATTTATATGATAAATTCACGAAATTTTAAGCTTGAAATACCTTCTGGTCCTAATATGTTTTTAGGTCATTTTGATGATTTATGGAAGATTATTGCTTTATTTAATGATTTTTAGTTAAATAAATCCATTTTAATGAGTAAAATAAACTTTTATTTGCTTAAATTAGTAATAGTTTGAATCGACCATGAAATTTTAATGTGATATCACATGCATATTTTACCTACTTTATGTAAAATTTGAGATAAATATGATTTATTTTGCATGATTTATGATTTTTAATATTTAAAAAGGCATAAATAGCGATTATTATTATTTGGCACTTAAGTCATCATCAGGAAGGGCTATGGGTTAAATGTAACTTGGCTTATATCATCCCAAATGATCTGATTTCGAATAGTCATAGCAAGGAGAGGTATCCTGAGAGCCTGAGGAGTATCCTCAGTGTCAAAGAAGAGATCTTACTAAAGGCAAGAAACACAGATTCTGCTATGACTCTCTTGTCTAACTGGTCTCCTCAAAACAGGTTCCAAATTGGCAAAGCTTACAATTGGTTCAGAGGGTATTATAACTGCATCCCAGGGGTACAAGTTCTTAAGCATAAATTTGTAGTCCCAAGCCATGGGATTATAACTTCTCTTGCTGTCCAGAAGCAACTGGCCACCATTGACAGAATAACTAGTAATGGCATGTTGTTGGTTAACAGATGCATCCTCTGCAAAGATGGTAGTGAAAGCCATCAACATTTATTCTTTAAATGCCCATTCTTTAAACGGGTTTGGAGCAGGATCAAAGCTTGGAGTGGAATCACAGGCAGAGGAGATGACTGCAAGGCTGAGTTATGCTGGAGCATCAGACAGAAGGCTAAGCATCATTGGAAAACAGGTTGGTACAGGAGCAGTATTGCTGTAGTTTGCTACAAAATTTGGCAGAAAAGGAACGCAAGGATATTTGGGGGGAATGAAAAAACAGTTCAGCAACTCATTGCTAGCATTAAGTTTACTATAAGTGCTAGAGCATTGAGTAATTGTAAGGAACAACACTATAACCTTCTAGTGAATACTCTCAATAGGCTTTAGTTTGTTCTTTAGCTTAGTGGTTATTCATTGTATTGATGTTTTCCTTTATTTACCCTTAATGGATGAATAAAAGGAGGAATTTTCTTGAAAAAAAAAATAGTGATTATTTTGGCATAAATAGCTAAATGAATTTTTGGCATGAGAAAAATTATCATATGTTGCATAAATATTTTACATATCAGATGTATAAGTTGAAAATTAATTAGATTAATTTTCGTGTGATTTTAGTATTTTATTTGATAAAATCGATTAATAGCAACTATATTTTTCTATAAAATGATTCGAAAATTTTTGACCCAAATTTTGACATGAAGATGTTCCTGGAAATGTTCCAGAATATACAAAATTTTAATTTTCAAATTTATAAATTATTGTAATTTAATTTGGAATTGTTACATAAAAGTTATGTTAATAAGGGTCAAAACCGAGCAATAATGCAAAACCGAGTTGAATTATTGTCAAATAATTAGTGGAGACTAATTTTTGAGTCCTAAAACAGTTAGGGTAATTTACTTGGACTTAAATTTGATTTAAGTATTAATTTGTGATTTTAATTGGTTATTATAACGCATTTCCATAAAACCGGGTTTATATACGATATAAGGTTATTAGGTCGATTTGGCACATTAATATTGCATGAGTTTACATATAATTATGCTGCATTTTGAATGAATGAATGTCATTTTTTATTTATGTAATTTTTTGAATTATGTAATTTGTCTTAGTATGGCCTTAGTTTTTAATCGATACTACCCGTAATGTAAGGGAATATTGATTCGGTTGTAATTTAATGTGATCTCGTATCACTTTTATTGTATTACATTTTATTTTGCAAATGTATAATAGAAAAGCCTTGTAATTTTATTATATCATTTGTAATCCCAGAGTTTCCTAAAGACGGGGTCATTCGGAAAGACGTTCCGAAAAAGACGGTGTCCTTGGGAGGCGTGCACATGAAGTTCAAGGGACCAAAGGAGTTGGTTTCCGAATTTGTAAATAGATAATTTGATTTTCTATTTATAGGAAGGCCATACTAGGAATTTATTTTATGCTTGCATTTTGTTTATATGTTACATGCATGCCGAATCGTCATATAAACAACACATGCATTTTATCGAGTTAATCGACCGCGTCAATTATAATTATCGATAGTTCACCTATTTAGTTCAATTAAAAGGAGATAGATAATATAAATTGATTTGACCTCTATTTTTTAATTGAGACTTAGCCTTAACAAATAGTAGAACCCGTGAATCCCAATTTCGTAAGGAAGTAGGTTCGGCTCACCGAGGAGCTAAACTTATTACGTTGGGTAAGTGGGGCAATAAATCGTTATTGCATCAAAATTTGGTTGAACTCAACGGAAAGATTAGGGTCCGTGGCCCATGTGTTCCGGGCTAAATATGACAATAAAGTATTTCATCGACCAAGAATTCTAATTGTAGAATCGGTTAAAGAGTTAACCCACCAAATAATATTGATAAAGGTCGTGGAGACCGTGACTCACATAAACCCAAGTTAAAATAGGATTTGGGTCTTGGAATCATTTATGTAATTGGATAGAGGTCATTATATAAATGCTAAACTTGTTTAAAATGTTTACAAGTTTATTAAAACGATAAATGTTGATATTTATTTCATCTCATATTTTGCAGTCAAAACTTGTTTTATTCGCAATGTCGGCAAACGATAACGAGGTTCGACCTCCCGCACCACAACTCACCACCATATCATGGCTTAGATCCTTTATGGATCAATGCGAATTCGAAAAGAATTGTTCT
This sequence comes from Heliosperma pusillum, assembly GCA_022085475.1. Classification (NCBI taxonomy): domain Eukaryota; kingdom Viridiplantae; phylum Streptophyta; class Magnoliopsida; order Caryophyllales; family Caryophyllaceae; genus Heliosperma; species Heliosperma pusillum. Next base: position 8,450 of record JAIUZE010075058.1, on the reverse strand, counting down.
AATTTCACGAATTGGAATGGGCAACTTTGCCTTGCCACCAAAGGTGATGGTAAGCTTTGTTACCTCACCAAGGCTTCTCCCAACGCTCCTAAATGCAAGGTCAACTAACGCCCCGTTTTCGGCCGTAAGTAATGGTGGCCTGATGAGCAGGGGCGAACTTACACTGTAGCAAGGGGTAGCAGCTGCTACCCCATCCAAAAAAAAAAATATGATAAAAAAATTACTTGCTACCCCAATAAATTAATTTTATGATATAATTATGCTATTATTTAGTAATTTGGCAAGTTATATTTCCACAAAAATAGTTGTGTTTCCTAAATAAACTCAACCATATTAAAAAAAAATTATAATTTCCTATTCAAAAGATAACTTACAGTATTTATTCCTAAAAAAACTCCACCCATATTCTATTTGTTCTAAAAAAACTGGTACTTTGACTACTTGCCGAGTTGCCGAGTTGCCTGCTTTCCTGATTCTTCTTCTTCCTTCCCGTCTTCCCGATCCCGCGCTATTGAAGCTATAATTTGCCATTAACGATAGCCAACAGAGCTTCCTTTGTTTTAAGGTAATTACTAATTATCATCTAATTGTTTTGAAGTTGAGTTAATTTTCTGATTTGATTTGAGTAATAATAATTGTTGATGGATGAAGTTGAAATTAAGGGAATAAAGAAAGGGAAAGGTAGAGCCGTAGAGAGCAGAGACTCAAAGATAAATATGGATTGAAAAAATAAAGTGAATTGCAGAGTTGCAGTAGAGACTTAGAGTAGTAGACTTGCAGTAGAGATAATTATGGTCTATGGAGGCGTGGTCCGTGAGCATTGGTAAATGGTAAAGCCCATTAGCTTGGCAATTGTAATTAATAGATATGGGGCACCTACCTGCTTAGACTTATATAATTGCAAATTTGTAACTTGTATTGAGTTTTGTTTAAGACGGTTATTCTCCGTCTTAAGCTAAGACGGTCAAATACTACTACATAATTGTACTAAAATAATTTTTTTGTTATTTTCTAGGCAACAAGTGAGATAATTTGATATCTATTTCACTTGTCTTAAACTTAAGACGGAGATTGTCCGTCTTAAATGAGACTTTGTGTATTATTGTGGTCTTAAAGTTTTAGAATACAAGCTATAAATAAGGTATATTAACGTTGTTTAGTAATTTGTTGACTATAATTATGACGTATATTTTTTTCCGCTACCCCATATTTAAAATCCTGGGTTCGCCCCTGCCTATGAGACCTACCAAATAGAATCGACCACGATCAAGAATGTCTTGATCTTCTCTATAGATGCCGAGCTTCAAAGGAATGTCATAAAGATGAATTCCACGTATGAGATCTACACTAAACTCGTGACCATATTTTCACGAGCTCTTAGAATCATTAAATATGAAGTCACTTCTTAATTTTCCGACCTTAAAAATGAAGGATGGTCAATATGTTTGCTCCCATATACTCAAATGATTGAGCATGTCGAGATACTTAAGAAGTAAGGAAAAACGATTCTTGAGCAACTTGTGATTGACCGCATACTCCATCCCTAAATCATATCAAATAAGGGTTTGTTAATTTTAAGGTGAACTTCAACATGCAAAACGTCACCACGGCTCTACATGAGTTACAAAAAATGGTTGTGCAAACCGAGCGTGATATGGGCTACCATGCTAGCACTAGCAAAGATGTTTTGAAGATCAAAGGCCAAAAGCAAAAGGAAGTTCAAGAAGAGTGGACACAAAGGGAAGTTCAAGAAGAGTGGACACAAAGGAAACAAGCCCACACCTTCTAAGGACAAAGAAAGGCTATTGGGAATAGGTCTTCTAAGTCTAAGAAGAGTGTCGCCTCTAACGACAAGTGCCATTATTGTAATGGTATAGGCCATTGGAAACGTATTTTCCCCAGATATTTGGGAGATATTAAGACTGGACGAATTCTTCCAGTAGATAATAGTTCTCCTGGATGTTTATGTTATTGATATTAATCTCAACTTTGGTATTTTGATACAAGTTGTAGTTCTCAACCTCCTAAATCGGATTTAGGGCATGAGAAGAAGACAAGGCAAAGCAAGCTAAAGGGGATATCCAAGATGAGGGAGCTAAGGTAGCCACCACATAGAGGAAACCTAAAGATTAGCCTGGCGTTTTTGCTATTTATCTTCCAAGTTATTTTGAATGTTGTTTTGGAACTTTTGATTTCTGTGTTAGACATGGAAACTGTTTTTATTTCCATTTTAAAAGACAATTGTTGTACTTTAAAATGATGGCTTGGTTTTCAGCCCAAGTCATTATATTAATGGAACTTTATGTTCTTAAAATTTTCATTTTACAAAGTTAATATCTTAAACATAAAAAGTATTGAGACTAATTGATCATATGAAAAAATATAATGATTTGATCATTATAATCACCTAAGTTATGAATTGGATTCTTACTTATGGACTTGTGACTAAGTATCACAACTTATTTGAAATAAGAATGATCAATTTCATAGTCAAATTGAGTTAATGAACTCGCACTTGGGGATTTATAATCCATATAAGCCCAAAGATAAGATCTTATAACTCCAATATGACTCCATACGAGTTATGGAAGGGATGAGAACCCTAAATTTGTACAAGACATGGATGAAGATCCAAGTATTTAGTTTAGATAGAACAAGTCTATTGAGAAGTTAGAATACAAAGTCTAAACAAATAAGTCAGCTATAGATCGCTTAAAGATAATACGAGCATTTTACCTCATTAAAATTTGAGAACAAAGTTGTTTGTGGCTCATGGTGCTATCCTTCAAGAAAATATGTGTATTTTCAAAAGGATAGAGTGGGAGAAAATTTGCCACAAACTAATTTTTGGATAGAAAGATATATAAGAGAAACTGTTCCTAAGTCATCCAAGGTTAGAGGCTAGTAGTTAAAATTATTACTTTTTGAAAGTAATAAGAATATGATCTATAAATTGGCGGTTATTTTCCAATTCGAATTTGTTTCATAAGAGCCTTAAGAATACAAGATAAATACTATACATATAAAATTACATAGGGATGTTTGGACCTCCCTAGGGTGAATAAAACTTTATTGTACAGTATTGTATATAAGTTAAAATATAACCATCTTTGAGATCCAAGATTATTGCATCTACACTTCGTTGAAAGTATATGTATGACAAAGTGACAAAGATTTGTTTAAAGTTTCCTTTCTAAATGGGCTCTTAGAAGTGGACAAGTTGTCGTACAAAACTTAGGAGATCAATGTGTGATCCTAAGAGAGCACTTGAGAGGTTGTAATAATCATTGCATATCATGAGAGAATGGTTTCCTCGAATTGTCGAAGAGCCATGTTTATGCATGAAGTTAAGTGGGAGCTAGATCTATCATGTGTAGACATGAAGGTTAGTAGGAGCTGAGTTATCATGTATGGACATAATGATTAGTGGGAGTACAATATCTTCCATGTCTTGTATGTATGAGACATATTAATCATTAGGAATGATGTACTAACATTGCCTTCCGTGGAGGAGTGTTTAGGAAATCATTTCTAGATGAAAGACTTGGAAGAAGCATATTGTATCCGAGGCAAGAATATCTCCCATGTCTCGTATGTAGGAGACATATTGGTCATTGGGAATGATGAACTGACATTGCCTTCCGTGGAGGAGTGTTTGAGAAATCATTTCTAGATGAAAGACTAGGAGTAGGTATCCAAAATCTATATTGATAAATGAGAAAGGATACACATGATTGCTAATGTTTCCGCCATTAGGCCAATCATATATGCCAAGATAAGCACATACCTTGATAAGCTGTATGCTTGGAGCATGACAAGTTGATAACAAGTAATCCACATGAGATTCATTGGATAGCCTTCAAGAATGTCCATGAGATTCTCGAGGACAACTATGAGTTTATTCTTGTGTTTGGTAATAATAACTTAGTTGCGTGTTAAGTGTCACATGAACCTAAGTTTCCAAACCTGTAGAGGATCTGACAAAATCCAAGGCTAAATTTTGTTCTATTAGAAGCGAATAAATAAAAGGCATGATTGAAGTGTCAATCATTGAAAATTCTACAAATAAAGTCTTAGTACATAATGATTAGGATAAGGTGGATTACAAGGATCAAATAAGTAGATCCTTCCACCAAGATACCCATCACGTGGTTATCATGATAACAAGTGGGAGCATCTTTCAAGATTAAAGAGCCCAACTCTAGATAGAGATCTAAAAGCGTACTTTGAAAACTTCATGTTATTAGGAATAACGATGATTGGAAAGAAAAGGAGCAATTCATAAAGTTGGAACAAATGGATACATAGTATATCCACCATCCAAGCTTTTATTGCATTTAGACAAGATGACCATGAAGTGTCATGGAACTTGTATACTTTAGATTATATGATATGAAGCAATAACATTGTGTCGATTGTTCATATGTGATAATCACATTTATCGTTTGAATTTCTAAAACTTATTATTGTGCTTTGTTATATCCAAGTAGGTTGTAGTGCCAACTTTGAACCCAATTAAAGTGAACTGGATTAACATAGCCTTGGTCCCTAGTTGCTTACATGAGGTGACGTCTCAAAGTGACTGGAGTGTGATGCGATTGATGGCAAGTTCAAGTGCCATAAAGTTATATGAGATTACTAGTCGATCACATAGAGAGACTGTATGAGACACTCTGTCGCGCAGCTACCGCTTATAGAGTTCTGGCAATTCATAAAGCCTGGTCATGGCGAGAGCTACCATAGTATTCTTTTTGAGTCAATTCTTTAGACTAGAGACTATTCGCCCAAGTCGACATAGTTTCTGATTGAATTTGATTTTTGCCCCAAGCCATTATGTAAAAAGGGGTGAACGGCAATTATTGGGTCATGAAGAACTGTGAGTGTACGAAGGGAATGATGCCATAGAAATTGTCCAACCCCTTGTCAGGGTTTACAAATATCTCAAGGCCTCGAGGAGTAGTAAGCTGGAAATGTGTGGCCACGCTCGAAAGGTATCTACGGTAGATAATTCCGGTGAGACATTTACTCTCCAGATTGAGGAAACCACTCTAGATATGATCACGTGCAAGTACGACCTGCAAGACACCTTGCATTGAGTGGGAGATTTAAAATAGGACAAGAGAATTAGTGACGCACACTTGTTGCGAACAAGTGGGAGATTGTTGGAGTAAATGTCCTCAACAATAGTGCGATCACTTAATTAAATCTCAATAACGAGAATACAAAGGGATGATTAACATTATAGTCAACTCGTCCACATTAATCAGTAATGATTGGCTTACTAGAATTTGACATTACTGCCGTATGACGGTGGTGATCAGTTGACCCCTTGAGGTCACACCGAATGGATAATTCCCTATCAAGAAAGTTAATTAATTGTATATTGATACAGATTAATTATTCCCTTAAACAGAACAAGTTTATATCATAAGAGAGAATCATATCTTATTGTAATATGATTAAATAAGATTCAATAATATAATTGTTATATTAGAATGTTTGATGTTTATGAAACATTTGAGATAAGCATGATTGGTTGATCATAATTACAATTAGTTGTATATCATGTCAACCAAATGTGAGATGACCCATTATATATATATGTGATTATAAATTATTACTTAAAATATTAAGTTTAATTTATTTGACATAAGATTGCATTTAAATTAGTTAAACGCATATTTATAAGATAAAATACATGTCACATGTCACATATGTGACAAATGACAAAATCACAAAATAAAATGGACACCCATATTAGCATGGGTGCACCGGTTTTGGTGGGATTAGGGTAGGTGTTTAGGCTTTAATTGTTGCTCTAATTAATAATTAGACAACATGATCACTACCTACACCTAGACTTCTAGCTACAACATTGTAAAGACAAAAAGAGGAAGCATGCCCTCCCTTCCCAAGGGAGTAGCCGGCTTTGGTGCTACTAATAAGGAGAGTTTTCTCTCCTTATAACTACTTGTCATCTCATCTATAGACTAACACAAGTTGTTAATCTTTTTCTCACACTAAAAACTTGAGAAGTTTCAAATAAAACCAAGTTCATATATTACTAATAGTTTACAATGTTACCAAGTGTAGCAATGGTTGTATTAATAATATTATTTAAGAGTTCCATATGTATTAACTAGTATATAATATATGCGGAGATTTGAGATAGTCTAGTGCAACTTATTAGAGTGCTTTTATACTTGAAGCTTGAGGAAAATCATTCCATAATCATTTAAGCTCAAGAACAAGAGTAAGAAGGAGTCTTACACTTGTGCCCATTTCGTCCAACACCAATGTGAGGAAACATGTTTTCTCCTTATCTTTGTTTTATATAGTTTGCATGCACTAGATCTTGAGAACTAATTAAAGAGTTAATTATTTAATCATAAGAAGAGTATTATGAGTAGGTATATGAACCTAACAGACTCCACCTTACCGTCAACACTACCGTTCTCACTAAAGCTAACCAAACCCGAATTATCCAGAATATCACCAAGTGACCCAAACTGGATGTGCCTCGAAGTATCGTTCAAAGACCAAAGTTGCATATGCCCCAACTTAGGCTCGAGATAGAGACAGAAGAACGACTACTTGATGCTCCAATAGTCAGCACAGTGCCTTGAAGGACATAAATAGTTCCTTCCTTAACAACCCTCCACGTAACACAAGAACCCTTATCAACACGCAAAGATCCACCATCGCCTTGAAAATTGTAGCCTTGATCAACTAACATCCCAAGTGAAACAAGATTTCTCTTCAAATGTGGAATATGCCTAACACGTTCTAAGGAGACAACAACATTATCACATGTCCTAACCCGAACAGTGCCAACTCCAACCACCTCACAAATAGACCCGTCACCCTTGGCAACATTAACCTTATGTGAAGCTTCATAAGAATCAAACCATTCCCTAAAAGGACACATATGATAAACGCATCCCGTATCCAAAATCCAACTATTCAAAGAACGTGGAACAACATCAACAACGAGAGCATAATCTTCCTCAGAATCATATTTGACACTATTTTGTGCAACAGTAGAAACACCAATTTCCTGTAACCTAGGACGCTGATTTTTCCAATGACCGGGTTCCTTGCAGTAATTGCATACACCTTTACGAGGACGGCCCTTATACTTGGTTTTAACATTACTAGAACCCCCTTCTTTAACAACAATCCCCATAGGACTACTGTCTACAACACCATCTAACGCTACACGGCGCAAATCCCTAGTCTGAAGCACTGACCGCACTTACTCTAGAGTCAAAGAATTTTTACCAACAACAAAAGACTCCACAAAACTCTCAAACGAACTTGGCAAAGAAACTAACAAAATTAAGGCGGCATCTTCATCATCTACCTTAACATCTAAATTACGCAGGTCAAGTAAAATAGAGTTAAGTCGGTCTAGAATGTCCTTGAGAGACATACCTTCTTGCATACGAAGACCGAATAAACGCTGCTTAAGAAGCAACTTGTTGGTTAGAGTCTTTGTCATATACCAAGATTCCAACTTCAACCACAAACCTGCAGCAGTTTCCTCATCGGCAACCTCAACCATAACATGATCAGATAAACACAACAAAATCAAAGAATGAGACCTTTCCTCCAAGACTACCTTTGTTTCTGTCTTTGCACCTGATGAACTATCTTCTGATTTTGCCTTTGATAAAACGGACCAGACACCTTGCTATCTAAGCAAAGCTCTCATCTTTAACTCCCCCAGCCCAAGACTATTTCTCCCAGTGAACTTCTCAACATTCAAAATATTCGTTGTCGACATCTTTTCACCAATAAATCAAGAAACCCAAATAACGCCTAGAACACAACTAACACGGAAGCAGATCCCAAATCAGAAACTTAGCTCTGGTGCCAATTGTTGTAACGGAGGCGTCCCGTTACTCAATAGTTAATTGATAAGGTGATAAGAATAATAAATGACGAATATAAATAAAGTTGACACAAACATTTACGTGGTTCACCAGTAAAATAACTGGCTACGTCCACCCTGCGAGGAGATCAAATTTTCACTATTGTGGAGAAAATAGTACAAAAGTAGAGCGGTATACTTTTGGCTCATATAGAGCGCGTGTATACCGGTCTACTTTGTACTATTTTCTCCACAATAGTGAAAATTTGATCTCCTCGCAGAGTGGATGTAGCCAGTTATACACAGTAGAAAAAACCCCTATCGTGACACAACTATCATGGCGGTTCTAATAAAAAACGACGTAAAAAGTAACAAATAAACTATTTGTGGCGGTTTTAATTTAAAACCGACGCGATAGGAGAACTTTGTAGCGGCGGTTTTACTTTTAAACCGCCACTGTAGAGCTTTCGTGGCGGTTGTTTTCGAAACCGACTTTAACGAGCGTCATTTTGTGAGAGCAATTTACAACACTTCTATATACAAGTGATGCAAATATAACCGTATGACAATATAACCC
>JAIUZE010075057.1:0-11058 GCA_022085475.1 Heliosperma pusillum | reverse complement strand
CTCAGAAAGTCAAGAAAAGTCAAAATCGTCTTAAGACGGGATTTTCATGGAATCTCGCAGAAATTCCGAATACGAACTCGGAAATTCTAAATTCGACTCGAAACTTAAAATTATAAATTAAAACTTAAATTTGCTGAAAAGATTTCGTAAAATATTTCTACTAGAAAAATATGGTACATTTCCGGGTGTTACAATTTATCACCATTCTAATTTACCTCATTACGGTGGGACTTAATGGGTGCTTATGGTGCCCTTTGTATTTGTAACTCCTCTTTGTGAGGTGATTATAAATAAAGAGATATTGTTTGAGTAACTATTCGATCCATCCTATCTATAAACAACTCATATAATCTCTTAGTTAGTCTACAATCTAAGTGACTTGGAATTGGGGGCGTGGACATATTCCGGGACTCTAGTAGCCACCGGAGGTACGATATATGGTAGTCGACAGTTAGCGAGTACAACGATCCGATCGCTTCCGCATTAAGGTAAGTCCTTATTTTCCTACAATATCTATCTATCTATATATGAATATTGATAGGGTAAATTAAAAATTATTTCCTTTTAAGATTCAGTTTTCAAGCTTACTTCTTTGTAAAAAAAACTTTTTTTTTGTTAAAATTGCTCCCTTAAAATCATTTTTATCCAAAATTGTATCAAAACCTCAATTTAAGTAATTTATTCCGTCTGTTTTTGAACTCTCCCTACACTTATCTACATATTTATACCTTTTAAAGTATAAATTGGTCAAGCCACAAAGAGAATAAGTTCAAAAATAGAGAAAATAAGTTACTTAAATTGGAGTTTTGAAATAATTTTTGATATAATGCATTTTAGGAGAGTAATTTAAGCACTAGGATTTATAAGTATTTAATTTACTCATAAGTTAAGTCAGTTAATTAGTTATCTTAGGCCTTATTCTTTCTAGCTTAATTTCAACTCATTTCAGTTCAGTTCAGCTCTATTCAGTTCAGTTCAGCTTAGCTTCATTCAGTTCAGTTCAGCTCCACTAAATTCAGCTCACTTCAGTTCTACTCATCATAAACTTAAAATTTTCTATTAATACTAATATTAGTTATTATTATTATTTTATTACTATTATTATTAATTAAATAATACTCCCTCCATCTCATAATCATCTCTCATTATAACTTTGACCATAAATAAGTTTTAAAATATAAAAAGTTAGACGTTATAACAAAAAAACATTTACATTCATCATAAAAAAAAATTGGAAACGTATTTTTAAATGAAAAACAAATTGAATATAAATGAAGAGAACTCAAGTCAAAGTGTCGTCTCGAAAACTATGCAATACAAAATAAGAAAATTATTATGAACTAGACGGGGATATTCTATTAATAGCAACTATTATCAATATTATTAATATTACTATCATTATTTATTAAAATAATAATAACTACTTTTTTTTTTGTAAGAATGTATAGTCCTTCTTATTCATCCATATAGGGAAAAAAGGACAAATTTCTTTACAAAGAAGTAACCACTATTTCCAAAGAATTAGTTTTGGAACCCATTGAGACTAAGTATGACATTTCTACACTTTGCTTTATGAATTTTGCTAAGAATTCTAATGCTAACAGAAAGTTTAATCTGTTGAAGAACTTGTTGAGCAGTATGCTCCAATCCTGCAAAGACCCTTATATTTCGTTCTTGCCAAATATGAAAGCAAGCAGCAGCAAGGCAGCTACATACCCATCCATTCTTCCAATGTCGTCTATGAGGTCTACTAGCACACCAGCTAAGAAGTTGCCTACAGTCTTGTGTAATGCATCCAAGCTTAAGTCATTGAGTCAAGCCTGCCCATACCTCTGCAGAGAACTGAAGAAGAGGTGAGCTTGGCTTTCGTTATCAGTCTAGTGTTATTCGTATCTAATGTCATATTCCTTGATCTTGAACAAGTATCACCTTGTTGTAGTTTGTTCTCACTGATATTTTGCGTAATCATAATTTTATAGATACCGGTTAAGATCTAAAGTTGACATTGAGCATGTGGGGAAGGACTTCTGTTGTTGGCAGCGTTATGGTGGAGAGTTGTCTGATAAATCATCATCTGTAGAAGAGCCGGAGTCCGCTGGTGTTGGTTGGGGTGGCAACGTTGATAGCTCGGCCATGTCATCTTCACAGGGCAGTGAAGGCGGATGGCAATGGTTCAAAGATCCCAGGCTCGATTGTCTCGGCTTCAGAGGAATATTTCCTACCGGAACCCCACGTGAGTTCTAACGATTTCGACTGATATCAATTTTATTGAAGGAGAATTCTTTGTACCCTTACAAATTTGTGAAAGAAGATTCAGCTTTGTAGATGTTAATTGGTTATTTCAGCTCCATTGGTCGAAGCAGGCAAAGAAACTAGTGAAGAGAACTATCTTCTACGAAGATTAGAGCACGGGGTTGCAGAAGGCCCAAACGAGATCCCAAAAGGTATTTTCTTTACCAAATTATTGCAAATTTACTTGTATGTGACTCTCTTACTTTGGGACATCCTTAACTACACATAATCCCTTTGATAATTATCAACTATTAAAGAGTAATTAGGTTGGTCACTTGGTCTCGTACTGAGACAGGTTCGTACAAAATTGATTCCTTATCGAAATATACCGTGACACCTTTGACGACTTGAGGGCTATGCTTATTTTTCCCTTTGAAAGGTGGGAATGGAGGGGAAAAGGGAGGGAAAGGGATGGGGTTGAAGTTCCTTGTTTGTATCTTCAGCAGGATTGGAAGGTTTTTCTTTGTAGAAGAAATATTAGGAAGGAAGATAACCTCTTCTAATCCCCCTCCTTTTTCTAGAGATTTTTTGCATTCAGAAGCACACAAGAATGATTTTAATTTGTCATGTAGGAGGCTTCCCTTTGCCACCTAATTTATTTCAAATCAATTTTTATCCATAAAAAAAAAATTTGGAAACATATTTTTAAATTGAAAAAAAAATATGAATATAAATGAAGAGAAATTGAGACGAAGTGTTGTCTCGGAAACTATGCAATTCGAACTACGAAAATTATTATGAAATAGAGGAAATATTCTATTAATAGCAACTATTATCAATATTATTAGTATTAATATTATTATTATTTATTATTATTATATTATAATAGTAGTTATAAGAATAATATAATAGTATCTACAATAATAATATAATAAGTATTATTATTATTATTATTATTATTATAATAATAATTATTTTATTTTAATTCATAAAAACCGCAATTTTTATTAAAGTTAAAACGCAATTTACAAGAAATTAATGGTCAACCAAGAAACTATCTAGACCCCTACTCCTACTACTAGTACTATTGTTATTACTATTATTATTATCACTAATTATTATTGTTATTATAATGAATGTTGTGACGTCGACTATCAAAATCAATCATATTAATATTAATATTAATACTACTATTACTATTTACTAATATTATTATTGAGACTAATGATAAAAACTAATAATATTTATCATTGTCATTATCATTACCATTATGGTTATGATTGTTATAATAATAATTATTATTATTATTATTATTATTATTATTATTATTATTATTATTATTATTATTATTATTATTATTATTATAATTATAATTATAATAATCATAATTATTATTATTATTGTTGTTGTTGTTGAAGTTATTATTATTATTATTATTATTATTATTATTATTATTATTATTATTATTATTACTATTATTTTTTTTTTATATATTATTATTTCAGCTCAGTTCAGCTCCAATAAGCTGATTTCAGTTCAACTTTATTCACTTCAGTTCAGCTTAGCTTCATTCAGTTCAGTTCAGCTCCATTCAGTTCAGTTCAGCTTTATTCAGTTCAGTTCAGCTCAGTTTAGCTCTATAAAGTTAGAAAGAACAGAGCCTAAGTCCTATTCATCTCTTTTATTTTTTTCAATTTTCTCATTTGGCCACATCTCTATCTCTTATTTCTATCTCACTTTCCACTATCTTCATCCTCTCTCTCTCTTTTTTCTCCATATCAAAGAGGATGTTTCCTTCGTTTTTTTCCAACCTTTTAAGTAGACCCCACCGCCCAATTTTTTGTTGCCACATTGAAAATGACATCCTCTTATTACTCTCTTTCATTTAAGAGGATGGTCGATCATCTTCAATGTGGATGCTTTCAATGTGTATGGTTTAATGAGTATTTGTTCATTGAAATAGGTAGAATCGTTGGTGGTTTAAAAGGTACTCCATTAATGATCTAAGATGGACTGTTTTGCCTTTGTCTTTTCTTCAAAATTAGTAGATTGTATAAGGTTATGGATAATTTTGTCCAATTAATGAAAGAGTTCCAAATGAAGTTTTCTGAAATCTCCTTGTGTGTCAGCAAGGTTGGGCATTTCTTTTAGTAACTAGTTTTAAACCCGTGCAATTTGCACGGGTATGTTATTTAAAATTTGTTATTATGAAAACGTCAACAATATTTTACATAAATGTCTATATTCCTTAATTATCTTGTTTAAAAGTTAATTATCTTTCAAAAACATAGTTTTAATATAAAGTAATAAAATCTTATAACAACAATTTTAAATTAAATTTGTATTTAAGTAAGATTTGAATCATAAATCTCATCTGCAATTAGCTTAAGTGGTGCATTAGGGTTAGCTTGTTGAGTAGCTGTTGTAGTCCGATTTATCGTCTTTCTTATCCAAAGTTGAGTTTCTACTTTCTTTTATTACTTCGGTAGCTTTATACAACCCGAGTTATATATGAGATAAAATTATTCGGATAAAAAATAATATAGAGTTTGTAAAATTAAACAGGTCTTAGTAGAGTTTCAAACCCGTGCATTTTTTAAGACTATTTTTCATTCGGTCCAACTTATGCACATGTGTAGAAGCTATGTGCGAACAACATGCAAATTTTGACCCGTGCACTTTTAAAATAACAGTTTCAACCCCTTTTTTCATTTTAGTACATATAACATTCGTTCTCTCACGCAATTATAATTAGATTCTTTACATTTTTCGTTTTTAATAAATTCAGCCGATTATATTTCACACATACGTAAATTCTACATCTCTTTTTTGGGGCTAATTGTATATTTCACACATACGTTAACTTCTACATCTTTTTTGGGGGGGCTATTTGTTTATTTCACACATTCGTAACATAGCAAGCACGCGCCTGCGCACATACACATATAAAGTATTCATAAGAGTTATATACATGTGAGGTTCTCAAAATCCGAATCAAAAGCAAATATAAATAAGAGATGATGAATGAGAAAAGGTATAATTATCTAATAATTAGTGTAACAAAACAAAAATGAAAATTGTGGCTTGTACATGTTTAGAATGATTTATTCAAAAGCGTAAATAGTCAAAACTGTAATATATCATAAAAATATTTAATGATTAAAAAGCAAATGGAAATATTATACCCTTCATAAATTGTACAAAAATATAAGACACGCTATAAATAATGTTATGAATAAAAAAGATGTATAAAAACGTTGTATACGTAATTTATTTATATACACTACCTAAATAAACAACTAAAATAATTTAACTATTTCGACAAATTTTTATGATACAAAATCTCATTTAAGGCAAAAGCACCCGTTTTAAGATTAAGATTGTCCAAGTACATTAGATGAGACAAAAGTAAAATGCATTAGGAATAACAAAATATTTGTCTCATCTATTAACCCGTTTTAATTTTAAGTTTAATATATCCTAAAGAGACCGATTAGTTTTAGGAAGTATTAGCCCAAAGAGAACATGTGAAATCATTACAATAAAGTGGGTTGTAACTAGAGATGGCAGTGGGTCCAAGACCCGACCCAAACCCGCCGGGTCGGACCCTAATGGGTCGGGTATGGGTCTTAATTTTCAAGACCCGAACGGGTAAGGATCGGGTATGGGTCTTGGATAATATTTTTGGGTCCGAGTCCGGGTTTGTTTTGTAGGACCCGGACCCGACCCGTAGACCCGTATAATTTAAAAAAAAAAAACCTAAATCTATCAAATTAACGCAGCCACACAAATACACAATTCACAAATATACAAACACACACACAAACACAATACACAACTACACAACAACTCTAACCCTAAATCCCCAACTACTCACCTACCTCTAATCTAGCCTGACGACGGCCGCCGCCGACGGACGACGACGACAGACGACGGACGACGACAGCACACGCAAAAGTAGCAGCAACAGCAGCAAGTTCGTCGATAGGTAAATCTCTCATTTTTTTTACGGTTTTTGTTTCTTTTTTTAATCCTTCAATTACTTTGATATTTTCTACTTAATGACTCTAAACTGATTTGTTGTTCGTCGACGGGTTTTGTTTCTCATTTGTTATGCTTTTAGATGGGCATCACACGAATTGAATTGAATTGAATTATATGTTTACATATCAGACGGTTATTACTTTCAGACGGACGAACACGGGTTTTGTTTCTCATAAGTGTGGTAAGGAGTTCAAATTGTCAATTTCACAAGTGCTTTCTCAACTAGACCCGCGGGTAGACCCGACCCGGACCCGTTGGGTATGGGTATGTATCCAATTATTTTGGACCCTTTAGGGTATGGGTCGGGTATGGGTCCAAGTTACGGGGCACGGGTCCGGGTCCTACTGGACCCGATCCGGACCCGACCCGTTGTCATCCCTAGTTGTAACTCCACATACATTCAGGATTAGTATTCATTGACGCCTCATATATCTATATATTATTATATACACAAATTCTCATTTAAGACGGGAGTATCCGTCTTAAACTTAAGACGGCTAATCTATTCACCTTAACATAAAAGTGGGTTAGTCAGTTTACTGTTCATATGAACAGTTCAAAACGCACAACTTTGGTATTTTCCTTCTCTAAACGCATCGTTTGAAGTCGAACCCTTATTTCACCAACTTTGCTCACAACAATCACGCTCTCACTCTCTTTGTCACTGCAATTACCCTAATACCTCTCCTCCTTCCCCCTCTCTCTCTCTCTCTATTACCTAGCTTCTTCCTTTACACTGTCAATAATTGTTCTTTCTCCATAGCACCATAATCCTCTTCGCCTTGTTCACTTAACAAACTATAATTACTGTGAGGTAGATTTCCTCTTTTCTAATCTGAATTTTTTTTTATGTAGTATTGTATACGATGGTAGAGTTTAGGGATATGATTGCTTTAATTTTGAGTGTTCTCATCAATTTGTGACTAATTGTGGGTTTTTCTGTGTTCTAATAATTCCAGGTTAGGGTTTTTCTTTTGTACATGGGCTTCAATCACTTCACATTAATCCTCTTCAATTCAAGTTTGGTGAGGTAAATTTAAATGGGTTATTTAATAAGAATAATCCATCCTATATCCTTCCTTCTCATTTTAATTCATCCTACATTTTAACCCATATTAATCTAAACTATACACTCATTTCTCTCATAATAGACTACACTTATTGTTAACCTGTTGTAACAGGTAAATTTTATTTTTGTATAGGTTACCTTCCATATTTAATTAAAGCCTTCATCTTCCTTCACCCTCTTCAGTCTTCAGTCTTCACTGTTAATCTATTTCTTTCTTCTGCTTGCCTCAAATTCAATAATTTCAATTTTTTTTCTTTCAATTAACAAAATTAACAACAATAATAATTATAATTAAGTAGTATTTAATAATACAAACATAATAAAACACCAGTTCCTACACAGCCACACTCCGCCCACCCAACATCACTCTACCACCACCATCTCGCCGGCGCCCCACCTAACACATTTTCAGCGCATACTTCCTGTACAAGCACTAATCATATCCTCCCATCATCACTTTACGACTCATTATCATCATCACTATTGATTGGTTAATCAATAGTGATGGCGACAACTCATTTACACTACCACCACATCATCACTTTACGCCCATCCATTGCCGATGCTGAAAATGTGCGATGATTAGGGAATGAAAACGGCGGCTGTAAGTTGTTCAGTTTGCAGCAGGAGGAGGGGGTCATAAGATAGATTTGAGAAAGAGAATTTTAATTAAGAAAGGCAAGTTATGTGGTGGTTTAACTGGTTTCACCATTACTATTCAAGAAAAGAGCATTGTGATGTGTGAGATGTATCATGTACGGATGTAATTGTTGGATTGGTCGGCGACCGAGATGGGTGATCGGCGGCAGGGGCTATGTGGAGTTTTGGTGATGATGAGGGAGGTGGATTTTGATGAAGAAAGTAATGAATGAGATTTTGTTTAACAGGTTAATAATGAGTTCTTTTCCATGGCTTAATAATGGGCTGGTTTTTACTCTTGTAGATTTTTTTTTTTTCCTTTTTAGAGAAAATGGTAACCTGTTAAACAGGTTGCCTGTCCATTGGTCTAATAAAAGATAAATGTATGGAAAGACAAGATTAATATGTGATAAAATATAGGTTGAGGTAATATGAGAAGAAGAGGCATAGGATGGATTAATCCCATTAAATAACCCTAATAATTGGTCTCATTTTTTTTCTAGGGTTTTGTTGCATTTTCCCTTTTTTGAATCTGGATATTTTTTATGTATAGTAGATAATGCTCTTTATAATTAGGGTATCATTTTTTCCTCATCGGTTATGATGTTGCATCTGTAAAGACGCTATGCTTTGAGGAAAACCTAAGTAATCACGACTTAACACTTCAGGTTGCTGAATGACGAACCATACACTAGATAAGATTAGGTATGGAGAACATAAAAGATAAGACTTTTGCCTTCTTCCCTTAATTTGGATTACTGTCTTGGCCTTTAACTCATACGGAGTAAATTTCAAGTAACAATAGCTTCTCCTAATCAGACTAATCTTAGCTGATGAATCATATGCTAGAGAGAATCTTGAAAATAAGTGCCGAAATCAGTGCTCAGTTGACAATTGATGTTAACAGCACATTATAGACCAAAAATCTTACTATCTCCAATCTAATTATTCCACTTTCTGTTGACGATTGTCAACCGCTGGAACCTTTGGCCATTAATTGTCCAAATATATATTCAAGATACCGGCTAATCTTTGTTATGCTTGATATATCAAAACTATTTTCATATTAATCTGTATCATGTGAGAGTAGTTGATAAACTTGAGGGAGATGTTGATGCCATTTTAGTTTTTTCTCTCTTTTTGATCATCTCTACATTAGCTATTGGTTTTTAATTAGGTGGGTTGTCGTGGTACTTTCCGTTCTGATCAATTACTCAAACTTTATGGTGTTTTAAGTGTAAAGTTCGGCTATTCTTAGTTTTTATCTTTTATCAATGATGATAGTTTATCGATCAAAAGTTTGGATTTTTACATGATGTAATCTTAATTTCATCAACTGGGTAGTATGTATTTTTTAGGACTCTCCAATTAAGTAGGATGAGTATGTGTATGTGATAAACAATGATTGTTAGAGTTGGTACTTTCGTATTTGGGAGTGGGCTTAGTCGAAAGATAGTGCTAAGAATTATTTTTGCCGTTTTTGCGAGTGTAGTTTGTAATTAATCCCATTGTCTTTTGTTGCCAAAAGTGCTCATAAATTGTTGCTAAAAAATAATCTTTTACCTTTGTCGGTATGTTTGAGTTATTTGTTTGCTGCGGATTTTGAATGAATACTTTATTTTAATATTGGGCTTAACATATTAAAATCAAATCTCCAATTTAGTGAACTATTAACTTCCATAAGCATTTGTACAGTGGAATTAACCTTTGCTTTTATTGCTGTATTTTTCGTTTCTTCAGATTCAGTATATGGACCGCTTTAATAAACATTTGCACAGTTTGTTTTAGTCATTTCCTATCCCATTATGTACTCTACTTTGTCATTGGCAAAAACAGTAGAGACGAATAGTGATTTTTCATTTTTCCTTCTATTCTGGTGTTCACTGTATGGATGAGTGATGGGTTAGGGCTATCTTCCTAATGAATTTTAGTTATAAGGTATAAGAGAACGTGAGTTTAGATTTCTTGAGGTGTAAGGGGACGACTTAAGCTCAATACATACTATTTTTAATTATAAGGTGTTTCAGTCGATGATTATAACTTAAGGTGCTCAATTATGCTGTAAAGTAGTCGTCTTGCATTTCCATTTATTCTTGGAATTTAGGTTTTTTTCTTCGTGTAGGTAAGCGTCTATACATTTTAATGAACTCAATTTAGCATGGGATTATGCACAACTAATTAACTACCAAATTACTGAATAGTCTTTCATATGTGCAATTCCAGGTAATAATTACCATTTGTAATAATCTACCTTAGACTTATAATTCATGATTACCTACTCCTTCATTTGACCTTGAAAGACAACTTGTGTCAACTCTAGCACACTTTTTCTCACAGTCAATTTTCACAACTTTTAAATATGGAAGTGCGAAAAATACAGAGTAGTTGTTTTGCTAAATCAATCTTGACAAATTTTATGTCACGCCATTTGAATGGCAATGAGTTTAGTCAGAACCAAAGTACATATGTTATTCAAATTCGTTTTAGTAATCTTTTTTATTGTAAAATTGTAGTACTTTAGAATTAAAAAGCTGAAAGATGTGCTGACTCAACTGGGCTCTCAAAGCATTTAAAAGTTGCAGTACTTTTGGATTAAAATTGCATTAATTTACCTGTGAATTCTTGTCTTTCTTGTGCTAGGATTAAACGTTTTTGAGGTAGTCTGCTTGGCATTGAGCGTGTTAGTTATGCATGAACCAGTACTGAATAATGATTGTTCTTGTAGGAGTGAAATTTCGGGGAGGGGGAAGAGAAGAATTGAGCTAGGTTTAGAAATCAAACGCAACAAACATACCCAGTGAAAACTACAACGCAGTGCTTTTGTAGGAGTGAAAGTCAGGGTAAAAGGTGGAGGTGTATGTATGGTTGAAGAAGCAAGTAACAAGGGAAGTGGTCCTTATTGAGTGAGGGAAAGGTTGAAGATGTGTTTGGTCTTTTTTCAAAAGAGAGAAAAGAACAGGGGAGGTTAAAAGAAATGAAAATGGTGGTTCGGGACAAAGAAAGGAAAAGGAGGGATAGAGAAGCTTAGGAAGGGGTCATAGAAGTAGGGAGCTAGGGAGGTGGAAGTGGTCGTT
>JAIUZE010075056.1:9581-29277 GCA_022085475.1 Heliosperma pusillum | reverse complement strand
CTTCATCCTACAACAAGGCCACTTTCTTAAAACTCTGTGTTCGGATCCGAGAGGGTACATCATGGTGCTTACGTAAATTTCATTTAATACATCAAATTAATCCGGGATAAAAAGTTTGAGTGAACCACAAACGTACAATTCCAACTTAAATCTAATAGACCAACAACCATAATGACGCCATTTGGACAGCCCGACTTCTTAAGACAAGTAAATGACGCCAACCATTGTTTTAGCAGTCTCCTGACAATAAATCTGACTTCCAACTCGCAATTTTCAATCTCGTCGATCAATAACAACATTTTTCCTCCGTTTGAAGCTTCTATAAATTTGATTTTGTAGGGAGTAAAACGAGACCGGCCAATTTCAAAAAGTTAGGAGACATACATAGAGAGAAAGCTCTCCTTTGTGTTGGTGAGGTAAGAAGGAAGTGGAAAGTTTTTTTTATTACAGATATCAACATTCTTTGCATTTAAATGCTAGGAGATTTTAGATATCTAGTAATCAGTATGTGTAACTAAAAAAATGAGAACTTCATCCTACACTCATTTTGAACCTTCCTCCTATCATAGATAACTGTTGGTGTATGGGGGAGTAAAGGGAGATTAGTTAGTTGATTTAGTTTATTTAGTTGAAGATTAGTTGAAGGAATTTGTTTGTTTTATTGATTTGTTAGTGGATTTTTGGTTACACTTGGATGATACAAAATGGGAGGGGAGGTCCTCTATTTATAGGGCTCCTCCTCCTTCTTCTACATCCTAAGAACACTCTAGAATGGAACATTCTAGAGTTGTCTAGACATTAAGACTCTAGACTTCTTTTATACATACATGATATCTCTAGAAGGTTCTAGTTATCTCTTGAACATTCATTACCCTTCTAGAGTATTCTAGACTATTCTAGTAACTACATGAGTATTCTAGCACATTCTAGATGTTTCTACATTATTCTAAAACATTCCGGAACCTTCTAGAACATACCGGAACCTTCTAGAACTTTCCGGAAAAGTCTCATATTTTAACAATAACATATGCGATTTAGTTCAGACTACTGTAAATCCCTTTTTCCTTGTCAGAGGTCACTATTTCTAGCACCACACTGTTCAGTCAAGTATAGCGAGCTATAAAGACAAATTTGGTGGTAATTCATACGTACCCGAGTATCACCATTCACGATTTCATCTGTTAATCTAACGGCTATGTAATTAATGACATAAATGCTATTGACCACAACGATGAACTAAAACCATTGTGAATTTCAATGAGCCAGATGATGATATTGACCACAACGACGATCTTATTGTGAATAGCAAAGCAAAAGACTAACATGTCATATTAACATGTCATGTTTTCCGCTTCTAATCAATTATCTGAGAGTATATCTAAATTTAAAAAAATCTTACCTACAGCAAAGACAAATAGATAGCAATGCGTAACTACTATGATAAGGGCACTCGTCTGAAATTTTGTGTAAGCTAAAACCCAACACCAGATTCACACCCTACACTCAAAAGCAGTACAAACTCAAAAATCATATTTAGATCCAACACCGCTTTTCATGGTAGCTTTCTTTTTTGGAATTGATTCTAAACTTTAAACAAGCCACAAATTCACAAACTAAGTAATTGCACATGAGCACTCGCATAGTTTGAGCTTGCAGAAAATCAGACCAACTATCGACGATGTAGCCTCAGACTTAGCCAAAGCCAAGACTTTTGAAAACAAATTAAAGACCTAAAATATGCCAGGAAAGCGTACTCACCATAATTAGGCAACTTTGATGGAGCGAGAAAGAGCACGTGAAACAGCCGGCAATATCGCATGACAGTTAGGGAAACTCGAAGAATGAGATGGGTGAACTGAAGAAGTTGGTGTAGGTTGAACATCTGACCTGGAAGCCTATAGTGGCGATGGAGATTGGACACACTATTAATGTTGGAGGTAATAAAGGAGGGAGGACGCAAGTAAAGATGTTTCGACCATTTTCAGCGACAGAACCACAGAAGAGGTGTTTCGACCTCCAATAAACCATAAGCAAATAAACCATCTCCAACCTTCCACACCTAGCCTACTCCCTACATCTTGCAGACGTCAACCGGCACGTATGATTTCAGTGCGAAACCTTATATTCTTTTTTTATCAATCATCAAATATCCTCAAATTCCGAATAAATTGAATCAGACAGTTGAATCAAATGTAAGACAAAGAATACATCACAAATAAATTTACTTTTTAGTAAAACATCAGAAATAATTGTAATCACTCGATCGATAACCTATATAACATAGTTATTTAATCACTTGATAGCCTAAATCTTCTTTGTAAAAACCCTAGTGCGCTTGATCTAAAAACACCGCCAAAATAAAATGTTTACCTCTGAAGCAAAAGCACAGGCAAATCAAAGGCTCTTTATCAAAAATCTGGAAAAAGCACATATAAAGGCTGTAAACTACTTGAAACATACAAAAAAGGCTAAGAAAAAAATACTCAAGACCACATGTGGATTTACTCACATAATATATCTAGTCAGTTGAAGACTTAAAGCGTTCCTATTATTGACGTTACAATAGAATTAGAATGTTATAGTTCAATAACTATGACATGCGTTACAATAGAATTATCCCCAAAAAAGTTGGCTGAAGGGATGCGATTGAACACAGCAAATCCCAGATATTAGCATATCTCTCTGTACAATATTAACATGTAACACTACAATTCAAGAGTAAGACATTGACACCATAATTCATACCTTCATGTCCAGCGCCATTACTCCACCATGGAAGCAGAATACACCATTTCGATTTCTCCTATGCGCTGCTTTCATTGCTTGACCCTCTTCCTTTTCATCGTAATTGATGCTGCAGAAGTTATTGTCCACCGGAATTAATTATTTGTATATGATCTACAGCCTGAAAAATTTACCCCGATTCTCGTCTTTCTCAACAACAACTGTAATCACATCCTAAATATATCAACTATATAAGCAATAACTGAAACAAGCAAACTAATGTAAAATAAATAAATAAATAAAAGTACTATAAAATAACAAAAAACCTTAGCTCAAACGGGTGGGGAACCCAACGATTCAACACTAATTCTTTTTTATCACAATTCGCAATATGAACAAAAGAGAATCATGATACTTTAATGATAAAATACATTTCTTTCACAAATCAACGTCAAAGGCATGTCAAAATCCAACTTTCGAATCTATAACAAACAAATCACACAAAGCAAATGTGCTGAAAAGTACTCCTAGCAGATAACACAATCTCCTTTCTGCTAATTCACTCCATTTTTCTTTTCCCCTCAAATCACAAAAAAATTGCAACAACACATGTAATCTCACTTTCGATTGCAGCAAAAGCTTATGGATTTTCAACTTTCAAGCATTCATTCATTAGTAAATCTCCCGTACAGCTGTCTTAAGTTGTAACGGATCTAAAACCATGCGCATTACCAGGCGACTACATTGGTTGCTTTAGATCCATTTCACGCTTACACCCATCATAATTTAGAATTCGCACTCAATCAGCAATAAATCTCTCGTAAGACCGTCCTAAGTTGAAACAGATCCAGAAACACACCTGTAACGCTAATCAATGTTCATTACTAACCGGCCACATGAACTGTTTTTTTAGATCCCTTTCACGCTTATTACAACTATCTTAAATAACAATTTGTACACAATTAGAATTTCAACCAAGAATAATATCATTCAACAAACATACACTATATAATCAAACTTCAAATCATAAAAAACTATGAAATCACAAATAAACAACAAAAAAAGGTATCTTCTTGAGATCCTGTATATACCTGAGGCGCTTAAAAACTCATATTTTTATTACTACCAAAACATGAACAATAATGACCTTAAAGTTGCATCTTGTTTAGCAACCCTGGTTTCTTTATATGCCAAAATATACTAAAGAACCAAATGAGTCACATACAAATACAAGTATCAACTTAAAAGAAAGAAACTTTGAGTGAATTTCTAAATAGCGTATTAAAAAAATGTCAATTACAGAGATAAGAACCATGAACCAGACTTCTAGAAAGCAACTTTCTTTTCAGAATAATAATTATAAAACAAATTATTGATGTATCTAAGACTTATTCTACAACATTAAAAATGGGTAACCAGAAAAATCTAACCAGACCTGTATGGTTGTAATGAAACTTGATCTGGAGAAACCATCAGAGAAACGCAAGACTAAAGTCTTACCCAGACCTGTAATTCCAAATGATAGTGAGTATAAACCCAAACATAAAAAGGCCAACAATCTTAAGGAAACCAAACATTACAGAACATGGGAAAACAACAAAGCATAATGACTTGAGGGGGCTCTTGCGTATTGCAAAGAGAAGCATTACCAAGTGACTTAAGAGCAGCATTACTCACACCCTCACCCTCATAACAACAACATCATTACTCTAGTGACTCAGGGAGGGCTCTTGCATGTTACAAAGGGTAGTAAGAAGCTTGCAGCCTACCCTTGTGTTATCACTATGCCATAAGTACTCCTTCAAGACAATACCACCCAGGCACTCACACAAACTGACACAAATTTACTGCAAATAAAATTTGAGCTAAGACAGAGCTACGAATTTACTTACACAGAGCCTTAATTGACTTAAGTCAAGTTGAGAGATCGATCTTTGCCAACACACCTACAAGCGCCAAAAATTAGAGAATTTTAAAATTTGATCATGGTAAAGGATCTCTTGATTTTAAGAAACATGTCCCTTACATGATATAACAAATAAAAGGAGATTTTAGCTAAAAACACTTACAAGGTTGAGGTGATGGTTATTATTGAGAATAGTAATTAAAATAATGTAACTAATTATCAAATAAAATGTTGTTTGTTGTTCAAAGGTTTCCAGCCAGTGTTTTTGTCCATTAGTTTGAACCAGAGGTCATCTTTACTAAGACACATATCTCTCATGTTTCAAAGGAAGTATGGTCAGTGGCTCCGTAACAAGTTATCAAATCATAGATCACACAAAAGTATAACAATTAGACAGGGTATTACCGATTGAGTTACTTGTGTTCTCCCCAAACTGCCAACGATTGGAAAACATAATATATGGATTACAGAATCAAGAAATAAGACAGATAAGACTTAATATAAAGCTGATGAAAAATTGAAATAGAAAAATCAAAAGTTTGTACTGAACAGAAAAATATAGTATTTCTAATAATGTGATATCAAATAGCACAGGTATATGGATACAAACCGCTTATTATAAGATCCACTCCTATCTTCGGCAATACCACCAAAGTCTATCTCTGATTTTGCTCTTGCCACCTAGAATAGGCACGCCAATGTCGTTCCAAATGTGGCAAAAAAATACCGCAAGATTCATTAATGTAAATTGGTAAGCGAAAAGATAAATACAGCAGAATTAAGAGAGGGTGATATGCCTAACTATTACTTCCTCCTCTATATCAGTACACCAATATTAAAACTAAAGATCTACATAATTAAACGGCATTGGTGGCTGAACATGACCCGATGTTGTCTGTTCTCAACAATTGCAACTGCATTAAAATTAAGCAGAAAAGCAAACGATGATCAAAATAAATAAGCAAAATGAGTAAGATGAAAAATTGGAGGGAGAAAATTAGTAACTAAGTGAATGAGGAATGAGTAATAGAAACGAGAAATTGGGAAAAAGTGTGGGAGAGACGGTAAAGTCAAAATGAGTGGTTGTAAATGGATGGGAAGGTTAGCACATGTGAAATACTACTCTACGGGTAAGTCAATTGAGTAGCAGGATATCCAGTTTCTTACCCAGTTTTGGTATGATAGACTTCTGAAATTCATCTCCAGGTGTGTTCTCCATAGTAGCTTGCTCAACCTCTCGAACGTCAAAACTTGACAGTAATCTTCTTGGGATCATCATCCTTATACCTATACCTTCCTTCGGTCATCTTTATATTTGACAGTAATCCGAAGGAGATCACTAAATTTATGCAAGGCAATCGCCGTGTACATGGTTCTGCCGCAATCATCAACATAGGCTAGCCCCCTTATCTAAAATTAAACCTTACCCTAATAACGACCCATCAATTAAAATCCAAACTGAAAGGCACTAATCAAACTAAAATCATCAAGAAGATGGAAATGAGGGCACAATCGAAAATACAGATCTATAACAATGAAAAGCAAAAAAGGATACTTTACCTTGCTATATTTCTTCTTCAACAAATTAAGATAATATAAAAATAAGAGGAAATAGGATGAAAAAGGTTAAAGAAAGGGGATTTAGTGGGAAGACAATCAGATAATGAATGGAGGAGGAGAAGGCAGAAGAAGGAAATGAATGGAGGAGGAGAGTTTGGTTAAACAAACATAGGTTGGGTTAGTTTGGGATGGGTTGGGTTAGTCTTGGTCTCAATACTATTCATAAGAAATCTTTTCCAAACTTCATACATTTTAAAAGGTTAAAGATTTAAAAGGTTAAAGATTAAGGAATTAAGGATTACAAAAAGGTTTTCTAAAAAAAAATAATGAACATAATATAATTATATTTCTGGTAAAAATGTTATCATTAGAGTATAGATTCTAATATAATTTATACATACTTGGTGTAATTTTTAATATGTTATTTGTTCCACAAGTAATATAGGTATGGTGAATATAATACCTATAAATAGTAGAATGGTCTCATATCGAAAAGTTGTCATAAAGTAGGGTGATCTTATGATTATAAATATATAAAATCCTTGTAACTTAGGTATCAACCCAAAATTTCTTTTGAGCCTCTTAAATATTGTCTTAGAAAGTTCTTAAGAGTATAGAATCACATCGTATCAAAAATTAAATTAAGAAAATGTCATATATAATAATCTAGATATAAAAAAGAAAGGGGGTAATCTTTTAGTTATTATTATATATATTTCCTATTTGTTATAATCAAGTGATATTTATAATTTTTATATAAAAACAATTGCATTTCATTTAACAAAAAAATAATATAAAATAAATAACGAAACATAATGTAAGACTGTAAATGTGGTAAATATATTACGTATAAATAATATAATTGTCCCATATTGGAAAGTTATCATAAGGTGGGGTGATCATATAAATATAAATATGACTCATCTTTGAAAGTTAGATATCAACCCAATGAGTCTCTTAAATATTGTGTTACAGAGCTCTTACAAGTTTTTATTACCATATCCACATTAGTAAAACTTACATCATAAACAATTAATTTAGGAAAGTATCATAAAAAAAAAGAGAAAAATCTTTTAAATTTTTCAATAGACATTTCCTATATTATATTCAAGTGGTGTTTATAATTTTTATATAAAACCTTTAACATTTCATTTCACAACAAAAAATTATTTTAAAAATGAGTTATCCTTCGAACGTAGATATCAACTCAAATATTTAGAATCTCTTAAGTATTGTCTTATCGAGTTCTTAAATGTTTGTATTATTATCTCCACCTTAATGAAGTTTACATCATCAAAATTAATTTAGGAAAGTATCATAAATAATAATTTAAGAAAGTATCATAAATAATAATTTTAATGGTTACTACTTAATATGTTATTTGCCCTATACTGAAAAAGAATGTAGGTGTGGTGAATATACTATGAATAAATAGAAGAATTGTCCCACATCAGAAAAATATCATAAGCTGGGTGATCATGTGATTATAAATAGGAGTCCTTCTTGAAACTTAGATATCAACCCAAAATCGTTTAAGTTTCTCAAATATTGTTTAGAGAGCTCTTAAACGTTTGTATTAATTGGGAAAATAATATAATAAGATTCGTGGTAAAAACAATGGTAACATTACAATATAGAATCTCATATTACTTGCACATATTTGATGTAATTCTTAGTATGTTATTTATCCCGCATTGAAAAATAATGTAGGTTTGGTGAGTATACCACCTACAAATAGTATAATTGCTCCATATTAGACAATTAGCATAAGGTGGGCTGATCCTATGACAAATATGAGTCATATTTGGAACCTATGTATCAACCAAAATCTTTAAACTCTCTTAAACATTGTCTTATAAAGCTTAATTCTTATGTACCTTGAATCATTTTTTTTATTTTTTTGAATGTATAAATCAAAACATATGTAAATCTGATAAATGATTTGAACGGGAGAGTCATGTTAATATTTTTCGGATCATAATATAGGTCAAATATAACTTGAGTCCTGACAAATTTAGTAAAATATGGTAAAAATAGAAATTGACTCAATATATCGATAATATTTTCTAAAAATTTATATTTTATTATAGTCAAGTTAATTGTTATAAAAAATTTATGAGAATGACATTAATGTAAACCCATGCATCGCGCGAGCATAAAATCTAGTATATTAATATAATAATAATTAATTAATTAATATAATAATAACAATTAATTAATTAGAGGCGGCAAATAATGATACGACACGAAAACACGACACGAAGCGGCACGAAATTAACGGGTTTGGGTTGAGGTTTAATGACCCATTTATGTAAGTGGGTCGACCCGAACATACACGAGATTTAATTGGGTCGGATTTAGGTTGAGCTCTTAAAACACGAAACCGACACGAATGACCTATATACTAAATTAATTCTAATATTTATTGATCCTCCATCAAATAAATATATTAAAACTTTCCGAAATTGACATGACAAGAAAAACGACACGAACCCGACACGAAATTAACGGGTTAAGGTTGAGGCTTGATGACCCATTTATGTAAGTGGGCCAACACGAACACGACACAAAATTTAATTGGGTCGGGTTTGGGTTGAGGGTTAATGACTCGTTTAACATCTGACATGAACACGAACCCGACACGACCCGATCTGGTTGCCAGGTCTAATAATAATAATAATAATAATAATAATAATGTTGAAATAAAGTAAGTTGAACTTAACTGAACTAAGCAGCTGAGCTGAACTGAACTTATTAGAGGTGAACTGAACTAAACTGAACTTATATGAACTGAAATTAAGTCCAAAAGAACAGGGCCTAAGTGTACTTGGGCTCGTGATGGTGATACTAATTCAGCAATGTTCCACAAAGCCATTCAGCAGAAGCAAGTACAAAATAAAGTACTTAGAATTGAAGGCATTGATGACATCACTTATAAGAATCCTGAAGACATTGTTCAGGCTTTTGAAATCTACTATAAAGAGCTTTTGGGTACTAATGGAAATATCTCTGATTTTAATCCTGGTGTCATGAAGAATGGACCTAGGGTTAACAATGAAGACCGGCCTATGCTTTGCCAAATACCTTCTTATATGAAGATTAAGGATATTGTATTCTCTATTCCTTGGGATAAGAGTCCAGGTCCAGATGGCTACACCAGTTATTTCTTCAGAACAAGGTGGGACAATACTCATGTGGAGGTATGTAAGGTTGTTAAGGAGTTCTTTGTTAATGGCAAATTAGTAAAACAGATTAATTGCATAAATCTGGTTCTAATTCCTAAAATTGATAACCCTGTTTCTGTCAAGGACTTCTTTCTTATTGCTTTATGAAAGGCAATTTATAAAATCATTTCAAAACTGTTATGCAACAGACTAGCTAGAGTCCTTCCTGAAATTGTTAACACTACTCAAGCTGCCTTTGTTAAAAAGAAGAAGTATCATGGGTAACATTCTGATTATTCAAGACCTTATCAGACTCTATGCATGCTAGTAAGAACTCTTCCCGTAGATGCATGATCAAGGTGGATCTTAGGAAAGCATATGATTCAATAGAGTGGAGTTTTGTGGAGCAGATTATCTTGAATATGAATTTCCCTCCTCATTTTGTAGCTTTGTTAATGCAGTGTGTTATCACTACATCTTACTCTTTGGTTTTGAATGGTGTCCTTTATGTTTTTTTCAAAGGTAAGAAGGGTCTTCGTAAGGGGGACCCTCTTTCTCCTCTCATATTCACCTTATGAATGGAATTCTGAGTAGGATTCTGAGTTTGGTGAGCAGTATTCAGGGTTTCAAATTCCATCATCTTTGTAAGGGTTTTAGACTAAACCACCTGTTATTTGCTGATGATTTGCTTATAATCTGTAAGGGTGACCCGAGATCTATCTTTATGATTGTGGAGGGCTTTAAATTCTTCTCTAATGCCTCTGGATTACAATTTAATAGGGATAAATCTGACTTAATTTTGAATGGGGTTCAAACTGAAGTTGAGCATAGTATACTTGCTGCTACTGGTTTTAAAAAGGGATCTTTACCTTTCAAATATCTTAGGGTTACTATTTCTCATAAGAGGCTCTCAAAAACTGATTGTAATATTTTGGTAGAGAAGATGATTAAAAGAATCATGGGATGGAATTAAGAGGAGGATTTCTTATTCGGGTAGACTCATCTTAGTTAAATCTGTTCTTAGTACAATGCATAACTATTGGGCTCAAATGTTTATTCTCCCTTGTGGGGTGTTGGATAAGTTAGAGGCTCTTTGCAGGAATTTTTTGTGGAAGGGAGATGAAACTTACTCCAAAGCCCCTTTGGTTGCTTGGAATGTACTCTGTAAAGGTAAGGATTTTGGTGGCTAAGGTCTGGTTGATAGTAGAATGTGGAATATTACTGTTGTAGGAAAATTAGTATGGTGGATTGCTGCAAAGAAGGACCATTTGGGGATCAAATGGATAGATAAGATATATCTCAAAGGAGTGGACTGGCATACTTATGCACCTAGTAACTACAGTTCTTGGTCGTGGAGGAAGCTCTGCTCAGTAAAGTCTCATTTTTTACCTACTCTATTGAATGGGAAATAGACGGGGTCTGATGATTATACCATTTCCAAAGGATATTCCTGGTAGGCAGGAAGTGCTGATGTCAAACTGGGTTGGTGTAGGGTGGCTTGGAATAGGTTCAATTATCCTAAGCATTGTTTCATTAACTGGCTAATGTGGAAGGGAAGACTACTTACTCTGGATAGACTATGTAGAATGGGAATTGTGATGGATGTTGAGTGTCTCTTGTGTGGTTCGTCTGGGGAATCCCATGAGCACTTGTTCAATGAGTGCCCTTATGGTAAAATGTGCTATGATATCTTACATAGATGGATTCAGATTGTACCTCAAGGTTACTATGATTACAATGCTTTGTTGAGGATCAGAAATGTCTCACGTTTTCAGAGGAAAGTTTACTGGTCATTGGTGACTGCTGTGCAGTATGGCATTTGGCAGTCCAGAAACAAGTGTAGAATTGAGAAGTTCATTGTTTATCCAAGGAAGTTGATAGAGCAGGTCCATGTAGCTACTAGACTCAGACTAATAATTGTTCAAGTGGGTTATATTGCTCAAGCTAATAGTAAATGGTGTAAATAAAAAAAACTTATGTAATGCATTAGATAGTTGTTTTGGTAAAAAATTACCTAAACCTATTAAATCGTTCGTTGACGGGTCAAAATGATCTACTCTTTTTAGCCTTGAAAAGGGGGTTAATTTATATGTGATTTGTGACGGAATACGGATGAAAAATAAGTAAAAGTAATGACGAAAATAACAATAAATGTAGAGTAATGAAAAAAGGACACACAAAAATGGTGACGCGGAAACCCAAATCGGGAAAAACCGCGGGGGGATTCGGAATCCCGCCAAATATTGCACTAAGATTCGTTAATGGAGATGTGAGCAAGAACCGAGCGGAAAATACAATGGGCTTGAGAACTTTTAATAACGGAAGTGAGACTTATTTTTCTAAGAGATAGTGTAGTATTGGATGATCCTTTCTTGCTTTGTTTCTCTCGTATTTATAGGCCTTGCAAAACCCTAATGCCTTCAAAACCTTAATTATTTCTGCTGTTACTCTTCAGCTTATCTTCCCTGAAAATCCTCAACGGCTCCTGATTTTGCGGGCTTTGTTATTTGACTAATTCTTGTTCTTCCTGACAGGATCCTGGCAGGATCCTGACAGGAGGCTGAGTTCGTGCTACTTCGTTCGTCCTGCCGAGTCAACCTCCCTGCTTTCAAGGGATCAGTTATTGACTGGTTCATGTTCCTCCTGGAAGGAGTCTGGATTTGCGTAACTCTATTCCGCCTGTTAAGTCTTCTATTCTTCCTCAACTGCTCCTAAATTCTAGGAAGCTGTTGTTGACTTGTTCCAGCTGCTGACTCGTTCCAGCTGATTTGTCTTAGCTTGTTATTTATAGTTGCCTCCTTTGACCCGTTCCTCCTCAGCGTTCTCCCTGGATGCTCTCCTGCTCTTTCTCAACTGCTCCTCTTTTTGGGGGTTTAGTTTGTTGACCTTTTCTTTTAACATGTGCTCCTTTTATGATGTGACATGTGGTCCCTTTATGAATTGAATTTCCCCTCCAACTTATGCGTAAAACCCCACACATTTGTAGCAACTACTTTTGACTTGTTGACCATGCTTTCCATGTCACCAATCCACCTTCTCCATGATGGACCACTCTTAAGAAGCCACATATTCAAGTTGGAAAATTGTAAATTTTGGCTATAACAATTGCCCCCAGTTTTGCTTCTCTACTTCGTTGAGGAGGAAAATTAGTCTTCAGGTTCCTGCTGGTTGAGGTTCATGCTGGTTGCTGGTACTGTGCTGGTACTATTCTGCTGGAACACGTTGTTCCTGCTCTGCTGGTGCTACTCTTCTGGAACGAGTATGTGCCTGTTGTGCACTTTGGACAATGTTTTCAACTCGTGTCATATACCTCTTGAATTCTGGTATTCTGATCTGCTCGTTCTTGCTGGAAATTCCATGTTGTTCTAGCTGATTTCCGTCTCCCTATTCCTGCTGGTATGGAAACATGGCCACGTAGGTATCAGGTGGAATCCTGCTGACGGATGCTGGGTTCTAGCTGAGTAGCTGGTGGAAGTTGCGTTCCTGCTGGTGGCTGCTTGGGGAGATAGCCTCCTCCTGACTTTACCGTTGTGATAGCCACGCTTAATCCCGGTGATGAGAACCTCGAGCGAGCTTGCTCATGTAGTAATTATGTCGACCTGAAAAATGTTAGTGATAGAGCACATGGCTTTGTTGAGGTCTGCACCTACAGGGGTGTAGATGTACTCTATGTTAGAACCGTTCAGTTCTATTCGTTTGTATTTCTGAAGTACTCAGTATGTGTTTATCGTTTGTAGCGCGCGTTTGTAAATGTTATGTCGTGCATGAACTGTTTGTTGGGAGTGCATTGTACCTGTGGGGGAATGCACTGGGGATGTAGGCCGACAGGACTTTAGATGGTGGCTCTGGGATTTAGTTGCCCGACTGTACGCCACGCCATGTAGTGGTGACTTTGGTGGTGATGGAGTCTGTCTGTCCTGGCGGACCTCAGGGGTTCCTGTTCGACCACGCGCACGAGGTAGTTCCCCCGGGGAGATTGTACTGTTGTATTGTTTTGGCTTCTTTTTTAAGGAAGAATTTAATGTCTTGTTTGTTGAAAATAGTGAAATAACGAATTTCAAAATTCAAATTAAGGTAGAAAAATTGAAAATTTGAGTAAAATACATGTACCAAATAATGTAGTCATTAGGTCATGTATGACCATATAACTGATAAATTGAGTATTGTAATGTCTGCTGGCGAATTGTTGGAGAGGGTCTTGCCCCTTGCATGACTTTCATAGGCCCACTGTGGATGGCATGCAAAATAGGCTGGGACTCCTGTTCGTCGTCCCCCCTGCTGAGGAGGAACTTGCGCTATATCAGAGACATTGCAAAGTGCCCTTGGTTCCTGCAGCTACTGTGTGTTGGTTAACTTCTAGGCGTTCCTTCTCTCTCCTTGATGGAGGGACCTACTTGAACACTGGCAGTACAGTTGTGGGAATTACCCCCAGGTTATATATCAACACCATGTTGGATCTGCAGGCAGCGTGACCTGTTCTGCATGGATATTAACTCATCCTGTTGACAGGGTGATCTTCAGGTGGAATGAGGTCACTCTGGAGGAACAACGTGCTGGCAGGGGAACTCCTGATCGTCCTGCAAGAATATTGCTGCTAGGGTTGGCCGTTGGTTTAGCCAACGGCCCTCCGACGATCAAGTCAGTAGTTATTAAAAAATATAAAGAAGGTAATGAATTTATTAAGTTACAACTTACCTCAGGTGTACCACACATGTTTATGGACATGTGTCCTCTTCTAATCTAATTGTTGCCATTGCCCTTACTTGTACATCCTCAAAGGTATTGCATGGGTACCTTGTCAATTCTTTGTATAGGCTGGAGTCTGGGAGTAACCCTTGCCTGAAGGCCTCAATCGCGGTGGGAATATAACATCTAGGAATGTGTACCTTCTCCGTATTAAACCTGCACATATATTCTCGAGTAGGCTCATCATACCTTTAAATAACGCGATAGAGGTCGCTTGTTCGCTTCTCTGGCTTACGGCTACTAGCGAACTGTTGTTTGAATGCATTGACTAAGTCCGCGAAAGATGCAAAAGATATATTCGGTAGATTGATGAACCACTGCAGTGCTGCCCCCGCTAAGGTGGACCCAAAGACCTTGCACATGCATGACTCTTTTAGGGGTCTTGTGGCTGTTACAACCATCATCTTCTGTTTGTATTGGTTGATGTGATCTGACGGGTCGTCGGTCCCATCATATAACGTCATTGTGGGTGGTTTGAATCCTTTAGGCACATTAATAAGGGATATGTCGTCCACGAAAGGAGAGTCTGCGTAACTCTGCGGGGCTGCTCTCTCAATGGGGCGAGGCATGCCAGGTATTTTATTGATCATGTCTCTGAATTCCTGGAGCTGTTGTTCCACCTGTCCGCCTGTTCCTGCAGAAGGATTAGAGACAGGCGGAACAAAGCCAAAGGGATTACCTTCTGGCGATGTTCCTACAAGAGTGTGCTCCATGGAGCAAGGCTGGCTAGCAAAGATGCTGGACAGAGGGGCTGCATTGGTGATAGACCTAAACTGCTCATTCGGTACCTGCTGGCTGGAGGTACCTGTAATAGAGAAGGAGTTAGCCCCAATAGAACAACTAGACAGAATGTTACCTGGGGTAGCCTGCATGCTGGTCAACATGGGAGAATAATTGGGTGTTAAGCCTCCCAGATTCTGCCTTGTAATCAACTCAGAGGGAATATGTTGTCCTGGTCCTCCACATACTGCCGACTCCTAGAGCGAGTAGGTTGCTGGAGGAACCATCGCCTGAACGCTCTGCAGGATGGGCGCTAGATGAGGGGGTACAATGACTTCTATCCTTGCCTTCAAATCCAAGTTGTCCTTATGCAAGTTTTCTAAGGCTTTGTGCAGGGTGTTCATTTCCTTTAGGATGACATGCAAAGTATTTTAATCTGGTGGGGTTGGACTTGGGTGCCTGAAGGTTCCTCCAGATAGTCTGCTCTGGACCTGCACTTCGGTGCTGAACATACCTGCTGGTATACCCTCTGCGGGTACCATACTGGGGGTTCCTAGTAGACTCGTCGTTCCTTCTCTGGCAGATTCTGGAAGTACCATGGTGGCTAGATCTGCAGATTTCTTGTAGCAGGCACGTGGTGGACTATTGACTAGACGATAGTTTGGCTATAGAAATCGATCACTTTGCCCCACGGTGGGCGCCAAAATTGTTTTGGTAAAAAATTACCTAAACCTATTAAATCGTTCATTGACGGGTCAAAATGATCTACTCTTTTTAGCCTTGAAAAGGTGGTTAATTTATATGTGATTTGTGACGAAATACGGATGAAAAATAAGTAAAAATAATGACGAAAATAACAATAAATGTAGAGTAATGAAAAAAGGACACACGAAAATGGTGACGCGGAAACCCAAATCGGGAAAAACCGCGGGGGGAGTCGGAATCCCGCCAAATATTGCACTAAGATTCGTTAATGGAGATGTGAGCAAGAATCGAGCGGAAAATACAATGTGCTTGAGAACTTTTAATAACGGAAGTGGGACTTATTTTTCTAAGAGATAGTGTAGTATTGGATGATCCTCTCTTGCTTTGTTTCTCTCGTATTTATAGGCCTTGCAAAACCCTAATGCCTTCAAAACCCTAATTATTTCTGCCGTTACTCTTCAGCTTATCCTCCCTGAAAATCCTCAACGGCTCGTGATTTTGCGGGCTTTGTTATTTGACTGATTCTTGTTCTTCCTGACAGGATCCTGGCAGGAGGCTGAGTTCGTGCTACTTCGTTCATCCTGCCGAGTCAACCTCCCTGCTTTCAAGGGATCAGTTATTGACTGGTTCATGTTCCTCCTTGCAGGAGGAACGTTCCTCCTGGCAGGAGGCTGGATTTGCGTAACTCTATTCCGCCTGTTAAGTCTCCTATTCTTCCTCAACTGCTCCTAAATTCTAGGAAGCTATTGTTGACTTGTTCCAGCTGCTGACTCGTTCTTAGCTTGTTATTTATAGTTGCCTCCTTTGACCTGTTCCTCCTTAGCGTTCTCCCTGGATGCTCTCCTGCTCTTTCTCAACTGCTCCTCCTTTTGGGGGGGTTAGTTTGTTGACCTTTTCTTTTAACACGTGCCCCTTTTATGATGTGACATATGCTCTCTTTATAAATTGAATTTCCCCTCCAACTTATGCGTAAAACCCCACACATTTGTAGCAACTACTTTTGACTTGTTAACCATGCTTTCCATGTCACCAATCGACTTTCTCCATGATGGACCACTCTTAAGATGCCACATATTCAAGTAGGAAAATTGTAAATTTTGGCTATAACAATAGTTTTTTTTATATGTTGACATGTAGTATCCTAGTATGGCATGTATCTTGATGAATTATGTAACTATGTAATTGACTTTGGCTGTTTTTGATCTATAATATTTACATTGTTACCAAAAATATATATATATATATATATATAGTATATGAAATTGTATATATTTATATTATTCAACAGCCCATTGGTTTACGGACTATATATATATATATATATATATATATATATATATATATATAGATTTAGGATCCGGTAGAAACGGTCACTCGGTGCAAAAAGTGGAAACATGCTAATAAAAATCCACGGCTCACACAAACCAAACCAAAACTTCCTGTCATTCCTCTCAACTCCCCTCTTACATCAGCATTTCTTATACACCAGCCACCACCGCCATCAACAACTTCGGACACACAACCACCACATAAAACCACTCCCACGACCACCACATAAAACCACTTCCACGGCTACCAACACCACACACATAACCACTCGGACGATTACAACCGGCGAAATTTTGGTGCTACCTATCGACTCAGATCTACTAGTAAATTCGTCATCAACTTACTCATTTGCTATTTTGAGTATCTAGGGGAAGCTTGGAGGTCACTAACAATGGCGGAAAAACGAGTAGAAAAAAGAACCACCACTTCAATGTACCTACTCTACTTTTCCATGTATCTAGCCACTATTTTAATGTACCTTCACATATATACACAAAATTAGTTGATAGGTACATTAAAATTCGTTTGAGATACACAAATATTCACTCATTTTGCTTACCCACACCAGCCGCCTCGCCCTGGTTTCTACTTCTTCTACCGTCGTCCCCAAGTACTAGCAACGACCATCACAGCTCAGCTCCTTGTCGTCGTCTAATTTTCACCGTCCCTCGCCGTCGCCGTCTGATTAATTAAATTGGATTAATGTCGTTGCTATTGAGAACCTGATATACGATTAATGGCGACGGGAAGATGGATGTATTATTTATGTACGACTAATGGCGACGAGAAGGTGGTTGTGATGGTGGTTGGGGAAAGAAGTTTATTTGGATGCGTATTTGGGTTGTTTAGGGTGGCTTGTGGTCGTCGGCGTTGTACAAGGTGGCTGGTGGAATGGTTGGTGACGTCGCCATCCTAGGTCGTGGCGGCTGCCGGCGACAGGTAGTAGTGCTTATGGGTGTTGGGTGGTGATATACGAAAGGGTTCAATGAGTGAAAATGAAAGAGTGGGTGAGTTGCTATGTGATTTGAGCCTTTTATAGTTCGTTTCCACTTTTTGCACCAAGTGGTCGTTTCCACCGGATCTTGACTCTATATATATATATATATATATATATATATAGAGAGAGAGAGAGAGAGAAGAGATCATGTTAGTCCACCTTTAAACATTGAGACCTTGAGTTCTCATCCAAGCCCTTGAATCAAATGAATGAGGGGCTAGGATTAAAACAAAATGGAAGGTCAAGATTGTGAGACACACACAATCCATCCTCTTTCAAACCCTACTACTTATAGCCTTCCCTCACTCAATTTTTTTCATTTTCACATTTTCAGTTCTCTTTCTACCTCCCTTATCTCTCTATAATTCTCTAAAAAAAAAAACCCAAAAAACTCTCTCTAATATTTCCGGTCACTACTCCTCTCCCACTGCCTCGCTGCCACCGCCACCCTCCTCCTCTTTCCTCTCACATACCACCACCACCAACCAAAAAACAAAACCAACCACCAATTCTAAACCCACCACCACCCCGGCTGCCTCCTGCCGCTCCTTCTGCCCCCCTCTCCGCAACCAACCTCCCCTGCCGCCACACACCAACATCAACCCTCTACCGTCACTCTCTTCACCGATCTGCCCTCGCCACCTTTACCCCCGCCTCTCTCCCTCCGTCCGCCCCTTTCTCCACCAATCTGCCACCGCCTCCCTCACCCCCTGCCTCCCTCGACTCCCTTCCTCCCTCCCTCTACCCGACAGCCACCTGCCACCACCCCTGGATAAAAAACAAAGTTTTGGTTTTTTTTTAAATCTCGTTTTTTTAGATCTGTTGATTATTATTATTATTAATATTTCAAATATCGTTTTTTGGTGGAGTGTATGGTGATTGTTCTTTTTTTGTTTTTCTTTTGTTGTTGTTGGTAGTTGAAATTACACTACTATTTATTAAAGTTACACTATTATTCATTAAAGGGTTGTTTTATATTATTTGTTTTCTTACTATGGGTTTTTAAATTTTAGATCTCGTTTTTTTTAATGAGAACTGAAATTACAATATTAAAGACTGAAGTAAGCCTATAAAAGACTAAAGTTACTTTATTAAGGACTGGAGTTATAAGGAATGAAGTTCTAATTTTAATGACTGAATTTACACTTTTAAGGCTTAAAGTTACACTTTTAAAAACTAAAGTTACAATAGTATGGCTTGAAGTTACATCTTTAAAGATTAAAGTTACACTATTAAAAACAGAAGTTACGTTAGTAAGGACTAAAGTTACCCAAACTTGGGTTAAAGTTACCTGAATTCAAATTAAAATATTCAATCAAATTTAGTACAAATGACTGAAGTTACCAAAAAAATGACTAAAGTTATCAAAACATGTTAAAATCATATAAATTATCTTAAAGTTACTTAAATTCAAATTAATATAGTGGAGATCACATTTTAGATTAAAGTTTAATATATATGGGTTGAAGTTATAATTGTAATGACTGAAGTTACACTCTTAAAAAAGGTAAAATCACACAAACTTATAAGTTACATAAATTCAAATTTGTATAGTCAATGACTGAAATTTTACTGATAAAAATGTTAAAATCACATAAACTAGTCTTAAAGTTACATAAATTCAAATTTGTATAGTCGAAAACATATTTTGATTTAAAGTTACACATATAAGGGTTGAAGTTACACTCGTAATGATTGAAGTTACAATCATAAAAATGTTAAAATCACATACACTTGTCTTAAAGTTACATAAATTCAAATTTGTATAGTCGAAAACACATTTTGATTTAAAGTTACACAAATAAGTGTTGAAGTTACACTCGTAATGACTGAAGTTACACTCAT
>JAIUZE010075055.1:0-65684 GCA_022085475.1 Heliosperma pusillum | reverse complement strand
TTGATGATATATGTTGATTGTTGATGATTATTGGAAGTATAATTGAGTTTTGAAATGAATTGGTTGAGAATTGGAAGCTCTCGGGTGAAGAAGTGTTCCCAGCCGGTCGACCGGCCGCCGGTCTGACCACCGGCGGAGAACACTCCAGAAACCCATTTCTGAAACTGGGTTTTGCATGAAGAGGTGCTCCAGGCCGGCCCACCGGCCACCGGTCAACCCACCGGCCTGGAACACATCAGCGAAGGAAGCTTTGATTTGGTATGATTGCCTGAGCCGGTCGACCGGCCGCCGGTCGACTGACCGGCCCAGACCCCTTTCCTCTGTTTTTTGGGTTTTTGCCTGTGTTCTGAGCCGGCCCACCGGCCGCCGGTCTTCTGCCCGGCCTGGAACACGGCTGTATGCATTTCCTTTATTTTCTAAAACTCGTAATTTATATTAGTTCGCATGATCGGTTTATCATATAATTTTACGTAATGTATTATAATATTCATGTTTTGGATATATGATATCTTTTTCGCATGTATCACATGTTTTGTGACGGTTTTCGATATGTCCCCACTTTGAGTCGGTTTTTACAAATGAGTCGGTTTGAGCACTATTTTGTCTTGTGCTTTGTATTCTCATTCCCTTGGCTACCTTTCCGTTCGTAAGGCTGGAATGTCGGAACGGAGAGGTATCCTACTTCTTAAATGCATGTGTAGTGGGCATATGACGACGTTGTTGGGAGTTGAACGCTATGCGTTGTTCGACCCGGCCGTCAAATGTTGTATACTTGCGAGGTGGTGTTATTTGCATGTAGCGTACCGCTGGTTATGTGGCTAGAGCTCTTTTCCGCCTCTTTCGTGAATGTCGACCGAATTTGGGGTACTCGGCGTCTATTTGATTGACCGAGTCTTGGATGCGAAATGTTTATCGCATGTCGAATCGGAACACGTTCTTCCGAGAGTCTGGCCAGGTTTAGACTAGGACCGTATTATTATCGTCGTCCTACCGGAGGAAATTAGTGAACATATACTAAATGTGATCGTGTATGCGTTACAGGGAAATGCTTATCCCGTGGATGCCTTTTAATCATACTTGCCATGTACACGATGCTAGTGCGTTTCATTTACCGTGAGAAAGGTCGTCGTTGTGTCGTTGTCTTTGAATGTGTGATTTCATGAGTTTATTCATGGTCATTGCATGACTTGACACCGTCAAGGTCTTGGTTCGTGAATGGATGGTAATATGTTGGATATGATGTGATCATCGCATGACTTGACTGGTTTGTCTGTCGAGTCTCAATCTTATCAATCTTATACCGCTAACGGTGAGATGTAAGCCCTAGTGAGCGTATTCGATTGCCTAAGAGTGTCTTTCCCAAGTCGTTGAATAACATGATGGTTACGGATTTGATTTCCACATGATCTTATCATTTTTCTATAGAATTGCCTATCTAATCTTATCGCAACTCACATGTATATATATATATATATGCATGCTTTACTTTCGTATTACCTTATATGTACGTTTGATGTGATATGGCTGGGAGAACCCGGAGTTACTCCTCACTGACTGTGGCATTCATGTTTTTCATGGATGAACAGGTTGCATGCTATGGATGACTTTTTGGATACGATATTTTGGGGTTCGGGTGTGAGCTAGCGGGCGTTGTCCCTGGAAGTTCACCTCTAGACGATAGTAGCTAGTTTTGGTTAAACACTTGTTCTTTGCTAACATTTTAAGAGACCCCGTCTCTTTATTGTATATTCCGTACTTAGTTTGTAACATTTTGACACACCTCGTGTTATATATATCTTGCATGTTTAAAGTTTTTAAAAATACCGTATTTCCGCATATTATTTCACATGCTTGTATGTTTTATATTTCCGCATTCGCGAGGGTTGTCACAAAGATTTTTGCATATACACCCAAATCGATTAATAATATCCAAATCCAATAAATCCATCCATACAGACTTAATAATATAAAGTCCTAATTGGTTACAAAATTACACTTTAGATAACGATCCAATCAGAGGGCTTAATGGGATTTTCGCATGCAACTTCTTATTCGTATTATCTATTAAAAATGAATTTTCTAACATTCGGTTCCGTACAACTAAAAAACTGAGTTGTACACTTGAAAGAAAACCAAGAAAGGCAAGACAATAGGTTGATAATTGATTAATATTAATTCTTTCTGGGTGAGGCCAGAGATAAAAAAACATTGTAAAAAATGAGTAAGTTAAAATTTATATTTATGCATAACAAAAGAATGACGAGCCTTTGAGCAAGCATACTTTCAATTTGAAGGGACGAGTTTAACCTCCTCGAGTAAGTCTGTGGAATATGCGTCGCGGATCCCATCCCTAACCACCGTGAAATTTCTCAGCGACCTGTGCTTCCTCGGAAAAGTGGGATTTGGCATCTCTGTAACGTCTGTGACCCTCCAACACTTTTTAAAAAGGTACCGGTTTAAGCACTTTTGGTACGCCTCTCGAGAATAAGAGGCTTCTCCAGATCCGGAATGTCAATTGAAAAAGTTTCATCCGCCTTAGGTGCAAAACTTAAGATTCTGCCTTAAAAAGAAATTCATTTTGATTTCGGTAACAACCTTACCTCCAACTCAATCCTGCGCCTTCACCCGCGAAGCGCTACGGAGGCCATAATTAATTTTTCTTGATACCTAAAATAATGAGAGAAGGATCCTTGAAAAGCCATAAGATAACCTAACCGCAAAAGCTTTATCAAAAAGTTTTACTCCCTCCAATCCAGACCAAAGGTAACACTTACTATAAACGGACTGATCGTGCCTGTCGCAAGCCCGATACAAAGATAAATTACCCAGACTAGGCTAATAACAAATTAATGTAATTAGGGAAGTAGGGGTCGATCCTCAGGGAGATGGTGTTTCCTATGGATTGTGAATCGTCTCATAATTGAGTTTTATCTAATGATTTTCTGGGTTTTGGATTTTGTGATGTCTAAACTAACGAAAAGTATAAATGAAAACAAAATAAAAACAATTAAAGATGAAAGCAATAAAGCTAAAGATGAACTAACAATAATGAGAGGCATCTAGGGAAGTAGGTTCACACATGTAGATTGACATATTGATGAAATTGGATTTAGGATATGCAAATAATTCATTGAGCGTTCGTAAGAATGGTGTGTTCATTACAATCATAGATCAGATGGTCTAGCAGGCTTTTATTGCGATTTACAAGGTCTTAATCCACTATGTCACGCTTTGTCTATTCAATTCATGTATATCTACCTTGGAAAAGAATTCCACACTAGTCAATGATTGTGATCAAGAATCATCAACTATCGTTAAAGTCCAAACATGCATAGACACAATGTTTTAAAAGCACAATTTCCTTTATCCAATTATCATATTTTAATTAATCTAACATGGCTACCCTACACCCTAGAAAGGTGACTACTCACTCATGGTTATGTTGATATTAACAATGAAAGTTAAGGTAAGCATATTTAGTTGATTTTGACAATAATTTAGACTCTCTATGTGGCAATAATAACGACGCTATATGACAATCTAAGAAATGAAACTGCGATTATAACAATATGAAAATGAATCTAAATGATATGAATAGAAAATAACAATCAATTGGAAAGCAAATAAGAACAATAAGCAAAGGATAAATTAGGAATACCTAGATGACGATCAACGATGAAAGCGATAACAATAATAGAAATCCCTCGCATAGAAATACCGTACCTTGAATTACAACTCTTGAACCCAACAAAGTAGATACAAAGATTGAAATTCTTATTGAACTAAACTAATGTTTTGATATGAAATGGACAGAAATAAACTAGAAACAAAAGACAGAAGAAGAAGATAAACTAAACTAGAAAGACTAAAACTAAAGTGAAAACTAATAAGAAGATTGTATGAAATATAGGATTAGATTGTGTAAGATAGTGTGTTTGTGTTGTGAGGCTAGATCATCTATTTATAGTATTAGGGTTTCGTGGAGAAGTGGTCGGGCATTAAATACATATGGCAAATTTAGGAAGAAGGAGCCGCAATGCTTGGAGCAGCACACATCCCCGATCGGGTACACACTTACCCGATCGGGTAAGTCGTCTTCTGGAAACTCTTGACTAACGCTTCATCTTCCTTTGCTTGACTTGACTTCCAACATCCCCCTTGACTTATACAATCGGGTTTGTTGATAAGGTATGATGTAAAGCGATGAATTCTCCCGTCTAATTGATTGGTCTTCCGACAACTACGAAACCGTCTCCGCTTCTTCTCTCTCTTAAGTTAGTGAACCTTCTTGAAATGCCTTACACATGGTCAAGCTTTCTTCTTTGAATCGTCGGGTTCTAGGCAAATGCTCGGGAATATAGAAAAAGGGCGTAGAAACGTCACTTTCCCTACAAAACAAGTTAGAACACAGGAATTCGCCTAGAAGACGATATTAGCTCATAAAATGGCTTAACAAAGCACAAATGACATACAAAACCGAGCTAAAGTGGGGGTTAAAATCATACAAATATTCACTTATCAAACTCCCCCAAGCTAAACCTTTGCTTGTCCTCAAGCAAACATAACAAACAATACCAGGACAAGGTTGAAAGCATTGGCTACTATACCATCAAGAAACAAATCTCAACATAAAGCTTTGAAAACATAATGAATCATAACCCAAAAACAACGTGGCCAAGAATGATACATAAACAAGGCTGAGATTTACATAACGGCGTAGCACAAAGAATTTCACTACAGAATTTCGGCTCTTGCATGATCTTTTGACAAATGGACTCTCACGGTACACTCGAACACTCAATGTATGTAAAAAGGTGATTTCTTTATGTGTAAATGTTTGAGACACTCACCTATCTACGACTTATGAAAATGTGTCCGCAGTCTAATATGGTAAACAATTCAAAACACAAGTCAAAGATCACAATGCACATAGAAAAGAAGCCGAAATATAAGAAGAAGGCTTTGGGAAATGGGTGAAAGGTGGACAAATAGTTATGGTCATGTGAAGGTTATAGTGAGCTAGCAACTGACCAATGAAAACTCAATCCAAACTTTCGATTAATTCCCAAAAGATGAAAAACGAAGCCAGAGTGAACAGATTGGCTTATTACACACGAAACACAAGGGTAAACTCCTTCTATTGATTTGACATTTTTAGGAGATACTCATAACTTCTTTTCTTATTTCTTTTTCTTTCTTTTTCTTTGATTTTTCTATTTTTCTATTCTTTTCTTTTTTTTTTCTTCTTTTTTTTCTTCTCTGAACACAACTTCGCTTCTTGAACTTTTTTCGTTTTCCCAATTCACTTTGACAGATAAGAACAAATCTTCTCAAAAGAGCACCCACACACCATAGTCTAGCTACTAGCTCAAAAGGTAGGCAGTTTTTATCTGTAGCTATTATTTTTGTGAAGCATTTGTATGAAGGGGCTAATTTTGAGGGGCAAAATAAAGTGAAAAAGGCTTCAAATCTTAGTGAATCATGA
Source organism: Heliosperma pusillum (assembly GCA_022085475.1). Classification (NCBI taxonomy): domain Eukaryota; kingdom Viridiplantae; phylum Streptophyta; class Magnoliopsida; order Caryophyllales; family Caryophyllaceae; genus Heliosperma; species Heliosperma pusillum. The sequence goes on along the minus strand of JAIUZE010075055.1, from coordinate 60,199 downwards.
ATGCAATGCTTATAGAAATGAAATGAGAACCATACTTATGCGTTTTGACATGACACACATCACAAGGAGAACTACACACACCTAGATGAGACTGGGTATGAATGTACCAGTCTAAGGAGGTTCTACCTTACAATATATGTAGTTTGCCAAATGTCAAGATCAAGCGTACTCATCTATAGATTCATTCCATGCCTACTGTGTACAAGACTTCCCCATGTATGCAAAATTCAATAAATATTGAATCATTATCTTTTGAAAGCTCTAAGTTTGGGAAATGTAACATGATAACATAGTAAACAAGCAAGCAAAGCATGAAAAGCATTCAATTGTGTTCAGAAATTTTTTTAAAATTTTCTCAAAAATCTTCTCTTTCTTTTATTCAAAATTTGAAAAATGATATAACTAAAATGCAAAATGGGAAAAATGCAATCCCTCCCCCAAGCTAAACATCACATTGTCCTCAATGTGAGCACAAAAACAAATATGCAATGAGATGCTTAATGGGAAGAAAGGAAAAATGAAAGAAGAATGAAGCTTACTAGTCAGCGCGGACTCCCCCAAGCTAGCCTTTTGGACATGACAAGGAAGGTCTTCAGAGATTCTTCAAAAACTCTTTCATCTGCAAAGAAATCTAACAAAACAACGTAAAAGGGAAAAACAAAAATAAAAATGCAAAAAGGAAAAACACGGGTTGCCTCCCGAGAAGCGCTTGTTTAACGTCCTGCTCGACGAATTTTTCCATGAAATCATTGGGTTGGGGATGGACGCTCCGTATAGACAATATCTAAACATCCGATGATAGAATTGATATAGTAGAGTTTCAGTCTGTGTCCATTAACTTTGAATTTCTCACCATTGCTAGTCATGAGTTCTACATAGCCGTACTTGCTCACATATGTGACCGTGAATGGTCCAGACCATCGGGATCAAAGTTTTCCTGGAAAGATTTTCAGACGACAGTTGAAAAGAAGTACTTGGTCACCGACATTAAACTCTTTCTTAATTATCCTCTTGTCGTGCCAACGCTTCGTTTTCTCTTTGTAGATTCGAGAATTCTCATAAGCTTGCAAATGAAATTCTTCTAGCTCGTTGAGTTGCAAAAGTCGTCTATCAGCGCTAAGCTTAGTGTCTAAATTAAGTTCTTTGATAGCCCAGTAAGCTTTATACTCTAACTCGACAGGAAGATGACAGGCTTTTCCATAAACCAATCGATAAGGAGATGTTCCAATCGGGGTTTTGAAAGCCGTGCGATAAGCCCACAAAGTATCATCGAGCTTATTACTCCAGTCAGTTCTAGATCTTGAGACTACTTTCTGAAGAATTGTTTTCAACTCTCTATTTGAGACTTGTACTTGACCGCTGGTATGGGGATGGTAGGCTAATCCTCGTCTGTGATACACACCATATTTAGCAAGCAGAGTATCTAACTGCTTCTCTCCAAAATGAGTTCCTCGATCACTAATCACGGCTCTGGGTACACCAAAACGTGGAAAGATGATCTTCTTAAATAGCCGTATCACAGCTCTAGCATCATTAGTGGGAGTGGCAATTGCTTCTACCCACTTGGAAACATAGTCAACAACGACTAGAATATAACGATTTCCGTTAGAAGAAGGGAATGGTCCTTGATAGTCAATACCCCAGACATCGAATATTTCAACTTCTAATATGCCGTTTTGAGGCATCTCATGTCTCTTGGATATTTGACCCATTCGTTGACAAGCGTCACAAGCCATAACAAAGTCCTTTGAATCTTTAAACATCGTGGGCCAGAAAAACCCGGATTGTAAGACTTTGGCTACGGTCTTGGACGGACCATGATGACCACCATAAGCAGATGAGTGGCATCCTTCTAAAACTCCTTTAACTTCCCACTGGGGGATACATCGTGTATAAAGACCATCTGAACACTGCTTAAAAAGATAAGGATCATCCCAAACGAAGAATTTTGCATCATGCAAAAATCGTTTCCTTTGGTTATAAGAAAGGTCAGAAGGTAGCTGTCGACTGACAAGAAAATTGGCCATATCAACATACCAAGGAGAAGAGTCAGTAATCGCCATTAATGAATCATCAGCAAATGAGTCATTAATTTGTGTTGGCAATCCTATTTCAGTCACCCTTATCCTTGAAAGATGGTCAGCGACTATATTTTCTGCTCCTTTCTTATCCCGGATCTCTAGATCAAACTCTTGAAGGAGTAAGATCCATCGGATAAGTCGAGGTTTTGCCTCTTTCTTTGAAAGCAGATATTTCAAAGCAGCATGGTCAGTGTAAACAATGACTTTCGATCCTATAAGGTAAGAACGGAATTTGTCTAAGGCGTAGACAATGGCAAGAAGTTCTTTTCAGTAGTGGCATAGTTGATTTGGGCAGGATCTAATGTTTTACTAGCATAGTAAATTGCATGAAGGAACTTTTCCTTTCTTTGCCCTAAAACAACTGCAACGGCGTAATCACTCGCATCGCACATAAGTTCAAATGGAAGATTTCAATCAGGTGACTGGATTATAGGTGCGGTGATTAGAGCGCGTTTGATTTTGTTGAATGCCTCAAGGCATTCCTTCGTGAAATTAAAAGGCGCATCCTTAAAAAGGAGCTCAGTCAGGGGCTTGGCTATTTTAGAAAAATCTTTAATAAACCGTCGGTAGAAACCGGCGTGGCCAAGGAAACTCTTGATTCCTTTTACATTAGCAGGTGGTGGCAGTTGCTCGATAACTTGGATCTTAGCTCGATCCACTTCAATACCTCTTTCAGAAATGATGTGTCGTAAAACTACACCTTCGTTCACCATGAAGTGACACTTTTCCCAGCTGAGAACAAGGTCGACTTCTTCACAGCGTTTCAATACCTTGGATAAATTTGTCAAACAATTATCAAAGGAAATGCCATAGACGCTAAAGTCGTCCATGAATACTTCCATGATAGTCTCAACAAAATCGGAAAAAATACTAGTCATGCAACGCTGGAAAGTTGCAGGTGCATTACATAGGCCAAATGGCATTCGGCGATAAGCAAAAGTGTAACAACCCGAAAAGTACCCAATTTGTCTAGTAAAATATCTTAAGGATGCTTTTCAGTCTGTTTAAGTTTTAAAGTGGAATTTATTGTTTCCAGTTGAATTTTGAAATTCCGAGTTCGTATTTGGAATTTTTGAGAGATTCCATGAGAATCCCGTTTTTAAGTCAACTTTGACTTTCGTTGACTTTTTCCGACTCGCCTGGTAATTTTGAAGACCGAAATTTTATTTAAAAAAATAATATTTTTAAATTATTTTTATTAAGATTTATTTGGATTTATGATAACTTAATATAATTATTTTGAATTTATTCGGAATTAAAGAATAACTTTTACGGTTTTAACCCGAACGTCATTTAACTATTCCACGGATCAACTTAAGTTCCGAAACACGACTTTGACATGAGTCACACGCCCCATGTCACTTTTTTTCCACTCATATTAGATCTTTTAATTAATATGATTAAACTAATAAAAATATCTAAGATATTTGTAACTTTATCGGTCTGTCAACTGAAACTCCGAAAATCGCGTAAAAACAGACCCGATTCCTTTCCAAATCACACGTCTCTTTTTCCCCTCTTAAGCCTTGATATTTTCTTTCTTTTCATTACTCACCAACAACTTTTCATTTTACAATCAATCAAATTAAGATCTAATTAATCGTTCTTCATCGTTCTTCATTCGTGCTTCGTCGTTCTTCATTTGTTCTTCGTCGTTCTTGAGCAAAATCATCATAAAACCTTCATTTCTTAATTAAATCCGTCCTAACTTATATTTCTAGAATCTCCTCTTCGCTCTCCATCTTCAAGTACGGTTTAATTTCAAATCCGACAAAATCGTTTTCAACATTTAATTATGGAAAATCAAGTTTAAGTTCTAATAATGTTTTTCTTGTCATTTCGTATAGGGGAAGATTTTGAAGACGAGTTTGGTGACTCGTATATTTTGGGTGAAGATTAGTAGACGGGTTTCTTTACTTCTTATTTTGGTGCTACTTGATTTTGCTAGCTAGGTAACGATTCCGAGTTACTCGACGAATATATGTTACATAGCTGTGGTTTCTTTTATTTTTGGTTCATCTTTTGTTTTTGGTTCATGTTATTATGATTTATGGATTTTTAGTAGTAATATGATAAGTGGTATGATTTCTATGTTGTATGGAATTTTTATGTTGTTTAGTGTTCTTGATGAATTTTTATGATTGTTCATAATAATGATTTTTGTATGATGGATGGTTAAATTGGTTGTTCAAATGGGTGTTTGATTAATTAAAACATGTTAGAAACAATTTGGGTGATTGATGGTGGTGGCCGGAAAAGGGCTGGAAAAACCGGACCAAACCAGCCGGTCCAGGCCGGTTCAGACCCGGTCTGGGTTGGTCCATGGTGGGTCCGGGTTTTGGTCTTTGGGTGGTGTCGATGTTTGATTGTTTGGTTGTTGTTTTGACGGGTTTTAATTATGTTAAAGCATGCGGGAAATATTAAGAAACGGTTTTAGTAAAAGTTGGAAAATCTGCCAAAACAGCCCAAACAGGCCCGTGGGCCCATTCAGGCCCATGTTGGGTTCGGCCCAAAAGTCAGCCCGTGGGTCCCACTTTGGGACTTGTGACGGTTTTTGAGTATCGTCATTTTTATCGTGTTTTGTAATATTTAACAAGTGGGAAATATTAATAAGTAAAATATTTAATTAAAAAGGTTTTCATAAAATTATTATTTCTCACATGTTAGAAATTATAATACGAGATTGTAGTTTACGTTGAAATCATTTAAGTCCGCGGGTTTGGGGTATCATATGTAATAATTCACATGTTAGAAGTTTTAATAAAATAACATGTATGAATATGTTGATTTTATGTTTATGTGATAAAGACTCTGCTTCTAGCCGGTTTGATCCAACGGGTTTGGTCAAACTAAGATCTAGTCAGCCCCGATTTGACTGATGACCCGTCGCGGGACTCGGGTCGGGGATTTGTCTTCAAGTCAGGTTGTATTTAATTCATGAATTAGCCTTAGTAGATATGAGGCGATATGTTAATTGATTATTATGGATATGCAATTAGTCACATGATAGGATGTTTTCCTGTGACTGTTTAATTATATGGTTGTTGTCGTGTTGACTAAGTACCCATAGAGAATTATAATTATATGGCATGTTAAGTCGTATCTTGACCATGTTTTAAAGGTAACCTCTGAGTTAAGATATTAGTTTTGGTTCGGCCATTGTAATTCTAAATGAGTATCTTGGACCATGACATTGATAGGTCCGTACTTTCTTTAACGAGTATATAGTTCATGGTTAATAGCTTTTGTGTCCCGGATTGGTGGGTTTATATCCAAGTCGGGGCATGGTTACCTACTCCACTTTGGGGATGGAGCCAGCTTAAGTACTAGCCATCTCTGCTTAGGGGGTCGCCTAGTAGAGTTTCTTGTGTACTTCTGTCACGAGACGGGGAATGGAATAGCTGTTGTTACTAGGTCTGATCAGTCTAGGACTAGGATGTTTTCCTACCTTGTGGTATAGCCTCGAGTTACAGAAGTCTTCTATTGACTGTGCTAAGAACTTATGCCTGTTTGTAGACGTATTGATCTTTCATGTATGTATGATTCTATGAGTTATAGAAGGTGAGATGCAAGCCGGCTAGGATTGATAGAGTTTGGATTAACGGTTGTTAACTGATTCACATGATTACGTGTTGATTAGGGTTTGAGTGTATCAGGGCCATGTTAACGGTAACCTCTGAGCTAGCATACCAGCTTCCCTACCTCGTGTTATAGTTTATTATCGGAGTCACATGATAGCTTTCATATGCTAGGTTATATGTTAGTTAATTGTTTCATAACATGAAAAGCATATCATATATGTTAAGGTTTTGTATTTTCCATATACATTGCTTTTATGTTATTCATGTTTTATTAAACTCGACATTTCGTGGCTGGGAGAACTCGGAGTTACTCCCCACTGAATGTGGCTTCCGTGTTTATATTTAACGCGGTCGAACAGGTGGTGATGCATACTTGGGGTACATTGACGAGCTAGCGAGCGAAGTATTTACCTTGGACCTATATTCGGTTCTTAGATTGTATATTATTATACACTCTTTTTATTTCCGTATTTATACGGGAGATATGTCTCCCGTCATTGTATAGTTCTTTTGAATAATATTATTTCGTTTTGTAATGACTCTTTTTATTTATGACACCTTCGTATTGTTTTCTCATCTTTTATTTAGTTAAATTATTTTTTTTTCTTTCCGCAAATTTGAGGGTGTCACATACTTCGTCCTTGAAAACATTCTTATCCCTCCCACGGATGATACAAACCCTTGCATTTTTCTATTTGAGGTCGTTTCTACTTCCATGGCAGAAGTGATCCTTCATGTAGATCTTATTTGATTCCATGTAAGATTGCTTTATGTCATATTAGTCATAGTTTAGTTCATTTCATATGATAAGCCTGTGTGATTTTAGAATGTATTATTACCAGGGTAATCAAGGTAAATCGGGAGTTCAATGGGTGTCGGCAATGAATATTTCCAATATGGTTACAAAGGAACACAAAATATTCTTTTGACGATAAAACCGTCGTGGGGAGATATTACGATAGTTTGAGATTTTATTGGTGTCTTCCCTAAAGACTTTCCCAGGATTTCATCGAAGCAATGTGGATTTGCTTTTTGATATTTAGTCGTCTACAGGACCGATTTTGAAGGCTCCTTATTATATGGAATCATCAAACTTTTGAGAGATTAGAAAACAATTGTACGAAATGATAAAAAAAAAAATTCCGTTAGGTATAATGCTCCACCCGAGCAAGCACCTGTGTAATATTAGTTTGAAAGAAGTTGTGTATCAACCAAAGAGAACCCAAAAATGTTACTGTCAAAAACAAGTATCCATACCTAGAATATAAGATTTGTCTGATCATCTTAGAGGGGATAGTGATTTTCCTAAGGTAAATTTCAGATTGGGCTAAAGAAGATATTTATAAGACAACATTTCGTTCGAGGTATAGCCGTTACCAGCTTGTGGTAATTCCATTCGAATTACTACTATACTTGTTTTATTTATGAATCAAATTAACCGCACTCTCACCGAGTACTCAAATAAGTATGATATCATGTTCTTAGAGTACATATTTAATTATTCAAAGGATGAGAAGGGGCATGAGAGATATGTTCGTGTCATTGTGGTGGGTCTTCGTATGAAGAACTGGTATGTCAATATATCAAAGTGTGATTTTTGGTTGAAGCAGGTGATGCTCTTAGGCCACATTTTTCCGATAATGGGGTTATGATTAATCCGCCTATGATTGAGTCATTGGTAAATTGGAAAAGTCTTGGGGAATGCTAATTAATGATGTCTGAAGCTTCCTAGATCTTGTTGGTTAGTACTGATGGTTTGTGCATGAGTTCTCCAGGATATCAAAATTGTTGAATCAGTTGACAAACAAAGAATCTAAGTTGATTTGGACTGAAGATTCTGAAGCTGCACTTTAAGAGTGAAAATAAAATATTACTACACCAGCTCGAAAACTATTTGAATAGGGATTTGAGTTCGATTTGTATTGTGATGCGATAAAGTCCAACTAAGTGTGTGTTTTGATGTAGAAGGGTGAGGTTGTAGCATATGCTTCTAGACAGTTCAATGTTCATGAAGCGAACTGTCCAAAAACGATCTTACGTTGGTAATAGGGGTGTTTGAACCTAAATTGGGGCAATACTACTTGTATGAGCTTTGTTGCATTATTTACGCCTATTATAAAGTTAGAGATACATCTTCACGCAAAGTGATCTCAACATAAGGCAAAGACATTGGTTAGAGATTCAGGGATCATAAGATCGAGTTACAATATCGTGAGTGCAAAGTGTATGTGGTATGTAATACATTAAGACGAAAGGTGTGTCATGCGATGCGTCATCTTATGGTGGTACTCGATAAGCTTACTCTTGATCTTTAAATATTAAGTTTGTAAATTATAGTCCTAGGTTTTTATAAATTTGCAGACCATGGTTGTCGTGCCAGATATTTTTCACAAGATTCAGGTCAAACAGAGGAAGATAATTTCTTATCAGGGATTTGTCTTGCTCCGATGGTCTAGCCGAAGCCGATAAGAAGGGACTAGTTTTGTGGGAGGTTGTGTGCCCAGTTTTGAAGTACTGAAAGGTAAAATTCTAAAGTACGGTCATAGTACTCCTTACTCTGTGCATCCTGGAGGCGGCAAGATGTATAAGGACTTGAAATTGTGATTTTGGTAGCCGAATATATGGAAGGAAACTGCTGAGTTTACGACTCGATATTTAGTTTGTCAGAAGTTTAAATTTGAGCATCAAAGGCTGGGAGGTTTGTTGCAAGCACTTGAGATCCCTAACTGGAAATAAGACTCTTATCTCAATGAATTTTGTAATGAGGTTACAAAGATTTCCAAGGGACATGAACGCAATTTGGGTTGTGGTTGATCAATTAACCAAGGAAGCTCATTATCCTAATTAAGAAGACTCAGGAGTCCCGAAGAGCTAGTAAATGGTTATTAGTGCGAAGTCATCAGATTGTAGAAAGTTTTAAAGGATATTCTTTTTTATCGTTACTCGAGGTTTTCTGCCGAATTTTTGAAGATTTTTTTGTAAGTTGTGTGTAATGAGTTGAAGATAAATGCAACGTTTCACTCGGCGACTTATGGACAAATAGAAAGGACAATTCAACATGTGATTTATTAGATTTCCAGGTGAAATGAGAGTAGATTATGACACTTATTGCGTTCTCCTACAACAATAGTTATAAAGCAAGTATCCGAGTGGCTATATTGTAACTCTTATACTGTTATAGTCCTTTATGTTGGATGACTGTAACGAGGCGGTTGTTCGTTATTTAAAGTTACTTTAAGAGTCAATTGAACAAGTAAGGGATAATTTGCAAGAAGCAATACACAGCAGTACGAGATCTTCAATAGACGTATGCTGATTTGCACCACAAGCTGATTGAATTTGAGGGGGGGGAAAGTTTTTATCAAAATTATCACCAATGAAGGGTGTGAAAAGAATTCGGAATAAAGGAAAGCTTAACCCTATGTATATTGGGCCGTATGAGGTAATCGGGCGAGTTGGTGAGGTGGCCTACAAGTTGGTTCTACCTCCGAATTCATCAAAGGTCCCCAAAGGTTTTCATGTATCTTAACAAAGGCAATATTATAACAATCCTTCTCACATACTATAGGGTGATGTGATCGAGTTTGAACTTGATTTGACCTATGAGGAGCAAATTATTGTCTTTGTTGTCTCGTCTTGTTTGAAATGGACTTCAAGGGCCAACTTGTCCAAAACAAGAAGGTTGGGCCAAGTATGGGATTGCTTATAATTAATTATAACTTTATCCATTTGTATTGAAGGATTGATAAAATAGTTTTCCTCTTATTAACTCAGCCTCACAAAATGATAAAAACAATGACGATAATTCCATGCGTTCCTTCCTCCTCTGTCTATGAGCCTTCTCCTCAGATTATCCCCTTGTTTTTCTTCATTATATATTCTTTCTTTCCTTCACGCCTATATTGTTCCACATATTTAATCTAGCACCACACGTTGAAAGCTTTTTGTTTATATTTCGTTGTCACTTAGATAATGTTAACTAGTTGTGTTTCTTATCGCTAGCTCATTCACTCATGGCAATGTACAAGTTGAAGACGGTCTGAAATGCGATGCTACTGATAGAGGAAGATTTATTGCTAAAATATAACTAGGTGTTTCTCTTTATAATTGTGTTCATAGTTATTGAATGTACCTAGGTTTATATAGTAGTCGAACTGTTTAAGTAAATGCTTGCTTGAATTGTATACATAATGAATTTGTATCCATGTTGGTTTAAGTAAGTATGTCTCTCTAATTAAATGATTCAATTTTGTGTTTGATTCAATATTTATTGTTGTTGTAAATGAAGTACGATCTTGACATGCAAAACCATGGCGTCTTGTAACAGGCCTTGCGGCCCAAGGGTGCCTCATGTACGTGTTATTTGTGCAGTATCCCTCACATTTAAGAAATTCTAGGGTTTGTTCCTAATCACGATTGATTTATTTTTTATTATAGTTGCAAAAGCTAAAAATGAATTACTATAACTTAGATTGACTTATTACTGAAGTTATGGTTGATATTATAATCACTTTTTTTACTTAATTTAGTTATTTATTAGTTACTGAATTGATGGCTGAATTGAGGATTGTATGCTTGAATTTTAGTTGAGGGTCGAGTTTGGCTGTTACTCGGCCAAGCCCGGGGTTACTCGGTCAAGTTAAGTAATCACTTGACCGAGTAGGTTGTCACTCGGTAGAGTTTATGTTGCACTCGACCAAGTTGGGGTGTCACTCGGTCGATTAGGTTAGTAACTAGTCGAGTAAGTCTGTGACTCGACCGAGTAGAGGTACATGGTAGTGTGTTTTAGTACATCTCTTTAGGTCACTCGACCGAATGCCTCTGAACTCGGTCGAGTAGAGTTTCACTCGACCAAGTTTTTGGCGTGATCAGCTATTTCGCAAATATGATTTGTATCTTGTGAAAAGGGTTATGTTTTGATAATTCTCTTTCTATCATTTTTACTTTGTCTCTCCTCATGTAATCTCTCTTTAAAGTCTCTCAAACATCAATCATCTTAATTAGCTTAATCCATTATCTTCATCTTTGATTATTGATTATGAAGTTTCATTATTGGATTGTCTTTTATCTTTTCTTCATCATTTTATGATTGCTGGGCATCTTATCCTTTTCATTTTTTATTTGATTCTCAATTTTTGGACTTCTTACTATTGGTTATATCTGTCTTGTTATTAAGGTCAAGTTTTTTTTTTAGTTAGATTAGTAGTATTAGATTAGATGTATACGGTATTAGCAATGATTGTTATCATTATCATTGTTGTAGGCAATGTGTTTGATGAAATACCTCTATCTTCATCCTTCTTGTGATTGTGATTTGGCACGATTTTCGGACTTCATTGATGATGGTGTTTGTGTTTGGATTGCTAATGGGTGATGATTCATGTAATTGAGGTGCTATTTAATGATGACATGCTTGAATTGCTTAAAGGTAGGTGAATCCAACTCAGTTGATCTATATGTGCTTGATTGATTGATTTGTATTCTGATATGGTTGTGCCATGTTGATTGGCGTTTGCTGTCGTGTTATTGGTGACTGCGGTCACGGTGTTTAGAGGTATATTATATGGAGCGATAGCGGGATACCGGCTCCATAGACTCTGTGGTCGCTTTTCACGCTCCCACCATGAAAAAGACAGTGCACGTGGTTATGATCGGGTCTAGGGGTGAACTGTTGCGTTAGGGCCCATTGTGTCTACGGCCTGCCCAGGACACGGAGATGTGCTAGTTGATGAGACCGTGATTGGTGATTTTGGTGCGCAACTTGATGGCACCGGATATGTGTGATGATTTTATTACGAGGCACTTTTGGATGATTAAGTATATGTTGACTGACCGTATTTTGGAATTGTTTTGTAACCCTTACCGTAATCCACACGATATTTCTGGCGTATGGGTACTAGTTGTCTAGCAGGTATTAATGATATGATGGTGACTCGGGACTATGACGTTAGGACTGGACGCGATCGTTGACTTTTATATTAATTGTAGACGACTTGTATTTATTTAGAATCGGACCGACCTTATTTTTTATTTTGGACATTTGTTTAATTAATGTAAATTCAAGTTACTTTTGAGATTATCGATTCGTTATGCACTACCTCGAAAAACGAGTCCCGTAACAGTCTATCTGACTCGAAAGACCTGGCCGAAGGCTTCTGTGAGAGGTAGGGTGTTACTTAAAGTACTATTTATAAAAAATGTGAACTTTCTTTTCTGTTTATCTATGCAAAAAGAATTTCACAATTAAGCATGCTTGGCTGCGATACTCTTAGGATGGATTACCTTTAGGGAAGTTTCTGATGCGCAAGAGTGAGGAAAATTGTGTTGGAAAGAACTCATGTTAATCTGTGGGCCATGTACAGAGCCTGGCGAGCTACCGTGAGTGATCGCTCATGACCCAGGGATTGGGTCGGGGTGTTACAAGTGGTATCAGAGCAACCCTTCGACAGTGTTGTGAGCCTGTGGTCATGATTACCCAGGTCATCCCCTGGCGGGGGAGGATCCTGGGAATCATCGGTTGCGGTCAGATGCTGTCAACCGCAACGAGGACTGTGTGTTCTTCAAGTGGGTATGTAATACTCCATCAGTGGGGTGCCCCTGAAGAAATATTTTGATAGGCTTAAATGAATAGTACTAGAAGAGATTGAAAATACTACTCATATTAACAAAGTGCAATTTGTTTTCTTTTTATCCATGAAAAAGAACTATACAGTTAAGCATGCTTGGCTGGGAGTAGTCTTAGTATGGGTGACCTCCTAAAAGTTTCCAGGATGCGCATGAGTGAGGAAAGAATATATGCTAAAAAAGACTTATGTTGATATGTGGGCCATGTACACAGCCTGACAATTTAATTGAAGAAATGACTTTACGAATACAAATATAGGCCTACCGTGAGTGACCGCTCCCGACACAGGATTTGAGTTGCGGTCTTACAACGTATGCTTGTTTGGTTAAGGCTAGACAAGTTTAGGTTGCCACTTCTTCTACGTAACCTTTTGTTTAGCCATTGGCTTCATACATTTAGTTGTTTCGTGCCAATACCACCACATTTCTTACAGAGGACAAGCAACCATTCAAACTCAAAATAAAATGTCACTACAATTTCCTCTTCGTCAAGGAATTGGACATTAGTAGGTATTGCCTTATTAAATGAAACTTCCACCACGATCCTAGCAAACCCCGGTCTTGTTCTATCATTTGTGGCTTCACCACACCTTACATATTCACCTATCAGACCAGCGGTTTTAGATAAAACTTTCCCCAAAAATTCAGTGGAACATGCATAAATTTTTGTTATACTGGTACCGCCTTAAAATTAGTCTTCACTAATTCTACATGTTTAGTCCATTGCTTAACAATTAGGGATTTGTTATCAAATAAAAAATGCTGCACTTGCTCTTCTTTACTTTCGCTATTGAAAATCACACCAGAAGGGTTTTAGTAGGGAGAAAAGAAACTTTGTCAATATTTTGTTTTTCCAAATCATCCTAACGAAGCCTTCCACAACCTCCCAATGAGGACTCGCTCTCAGTATAAAGCAAAACACAAAGTTTTGACCGTAATCCAACTCTTCTTTTACTCTTCTGCAGTAAATTGGAGTAAATCACTAGGTTCCTCAACAATTGGATCAAGCTTTTTGTAATGTTTTATCCCATTTTTCATAACCCATTCTTCATATTCTTCTCCTACAAAACAACCCATCCATATCGTATGGAGGAATCTCAATGGCAGTTGCATAGCTAGATACTTCAGCCACAACAATACCATCAAGGAGTCCATGCAAACTATTATTTAATGGATCTAGAATCGATAATTTATTTTTGGTAAGATTTTTTGGATTTTTTGGGTTTTTTTGGTGATAGACATGATGAAGATTGCTTATGAGGATGATTTTTTTTTTCAATAATCATTATAAGAAATACAGCTCTAATTTTTAGCATTTCCTTTTTTTCTTTACTTTCTTTCATTATCACTACATTTCCTCCCCAATTTGTGAGTAGATCCAAGAGCCACAATTATATCTCTCTTATTTGTTTTGTTGAACATATTTCAAAAGAGGTATTATAATAGGTTAATAACTAAGTAGTATATACTTTGTCCAATGTATGCACAATACATATAGAGTTTTACTTTTCAGTGTATTACTTGTAAATTTTCAACTAAAACTACAAAACTAATCAAAAAAATTAAGGAATGTCATTAAATGTGTGTGTATGTGTGTACGCGCGCAAATCTATGTACATATCTCTCTCTCTCTCTCTCTGGGAGAATTGGGTTTATGTGAGAACCCATAACTCGACGAGTAATTTGAGAACTCTATCTTACCAAATTTTATTTTTAAATATAACGATAATATTTAGATTCAGCGTAGAATTTAACATATTTATTAGTCGAAAAATTATAAGCTATTGACAAATATTGGGGAGAATAACATTTTGTTCTCATGAACCTAGTAATTATTTTCTTGTATCGAACAATTTTCATGCACCTAATACTTGTTTTCGTGCATCTAAAATACTATTTTGTGAGAACGGTGAGAACACTTGTTTTTCTACACTTTTTGTTACAAGATACGTTCAAATATATCTCAAATGCACTTTAGATGTAACAACCCGAAAAATACCAATTTTTCTAGTAAAAATATTTACTAACACTTTTCAGTAGAACTTAAGTTTTTAAAATAGGAATTTTTGTTCGGAGTCTTATTTTGAAATTCCGCGTTCGTATTTGGAATTTCTGAGAGATTTCATGAAAAGACCGTTTTTAGTCATCTTTGACTTTTCTTGACTTTTAAGTCGTCTTTGACTTTTATTGACTTTTTAAAAGTCGTCATTGACTTTTCTTGACTTTTAAGTCGTCCTAAACTTTTCTTGACTTTTAAGTCATCTTCGACTTTTCTCGACTTTTCAGTCAACTTTGACTTCCGTTGACTTTTTCCCGACTCGCCTCATAAGTTTGAAGACCGAAATTTTATTTAAAAAAATAATATTTTTGATTTATTTTTATTTAGATTTATTAAGATTTATCATAATTTAATATAATTATTTTGAATTTATTCGGAATTTAAAGAATAACTTTTACGGTTTTAACCGAACGTCATTTAACTATTCCCGACTCATCGTAAATCCCGTAACAAATCGAAACTCGACTTTGGCATGAGTCCCGCGCCCATGTCATCGTTTTCCACTCACTTGAGATATTTTAATTCTTTCGATTAAACTAATACAAATATCTTAAGATATTTGTTACTTTATCGATCCGTCAACGGAGATTACGCAAATCGAGAAAAAACAGACCCAAATCACCTCAAACCACACGGCTCCTTAAAGTCCTCTAATAGCCTTGATATTTTGATTACTTTTGATTACAATATCATAATATCTAGATCACTATTCGCTGTATCGATCAATTAACGAAAATTACGCAAAACGCTCGAAATCAGACCCGACAATCACAATTCCACACGGCACACTTACCCACTCTTAAGCCTTGATATTTTCATTATTTTTCATTTTAATATCATAATATCTTGATATTAACTTTATCGTAAATAATATTTAATCGTTAAACGTAAAATAATTATTAAACGCGAGTCAATTACGGAACAACAATGTCAAAACTCAACACCTTTATGTGTCTATAAACACACGGCACCCACACACCCCATATGACTCACAAACAACTTTTCATTTTACAACAAATCAAAATAAGATCAAAACCTCACTTTATTTAATCGTTCTTCGCGTTCTTCATCGTTCATCTTTAGTTCTTCATCGTTCTTGAGCAAAACCTCCATAAATCCTTCATTTCTTAATTAAATCCTTCCTAATTTATGTTTCTAGGATCTCCTCTTCGCTCTCCATCTTCTAGTACGGTTTATTTTCAATTCCGTCAAGATCGTTTTCAACATTTAATTATGGAAAATTAAGTTTAAGTTCTAATAATTGTTTTTCTTGTTATTTCTTATAGGAGAAGAGTTTGAAGACGAATTTGGAGACTCTTATATTTTGGGTGAAGACTAGTAGAAGGGTTTTCTTAATTATTACTTCTTATTATTTTGTGCTAAGTGATTTTTGGCTAGCTAAGGTAACATTTCCGATTTACTCGACGAATTAATGTCACATAGCTTTTAGTTTATGTTCATGTTATGGTTATGTAGGATTTTAGTTAGTAACTTAGCCTTTAGTTTTATTTATTTGGATTTTGGTTCATCTTTATTTTTGGTTCATGTTTTATGATTTATGGATTTTTAGTTAGTAATATGTTAAGTAGTGGTTATTATGTTGTTTTATGATTTTTGATAAGTTTTATGTTGTATGGAATTTTTAAGTTGTTTTATGATTCTTGATGATTTTTATGTTTTATGGAATTTTATGATGATTTATTGTTCTTGATGATTTTTATGTTGTAGGAAATTTTTATGTTGATTTATTGTTCTTGAAGAATTTTAATGATTTTACTAAGTTATGATTTTTATGTGGTTTAGGAAATTTTAACAAGTGTGTTGTTCTTGATGAATTTTTGATGATTTTTAACAAGTTATGATTTTTATGTTGTTTATGAAATTTTAACAAGTTTAGTGTTCTTGACAAATTTTGATGATTTTTAATAAGTTATGATTTTGTATGATGATTGTTAAAATGGTTGTTTGATGATTAAAAACAAGTTTGGAATTGATTTGGGTGATTGAAGATTGAACCGAGAAAGGGGCAGCTGAACCGGGTCCAAACCAGACCGGTCCAGGCCGGTTCAGACCCGGTCTGGGTTGGTCAAGGTGGGTCCGGGTTTTGGTCTTTGGGTTGTGTCGATGTTTGATTGATTGGTGGTTGTTTTGACGGGTTTTGAATATGTTAAAGCATGCGGGAAATATTAGAAAAACGGTTTTAAATAAAAAGTGTAAAATCTGCCCTTTTTATCAAAACAGGCCGTGGGGCCCAAAACAGGCCCATGTGGGTCCGGCCCAATTCAGCCCGTGGGTCCCACCTTGGGACTCGTGTCGGTTTTTGAGTTATCGTCATTTTTATCGTGTTTTGTAATATTTAGCAAGGGGGAAATATTAATAAGTAAAATATTTAATTAAAAAGGTTTTTCATAAAATTATTATTTCTCACATGTTAGAAATTATAATACGAGATCGTAGTTTAATTTGATATCCTTTAAGTCAAGCGGGTTTTTGTATGATTTAATAAATCACATGTTAGAAGTTTTAATAAAATAACATGTAAGGAATATGTTGATTTTATGTCTATGTGATAAAGACTCTGTTTCTAGCCGGTTTGATCCAACGGGTTTGGCCAAACTAAGATCTAGTCAGCCCCGATTTGACTGATGACCCGTCGCGGGACTCGGGTCGGGGATTTGTCTTCAAGTATGGTTGTATTTAATTAATGAATTAGCCTTAGTAGATATGAGGCGATATGATATTTGATTATTATTGATATGCAATTAGTCACATGCTAGGATGTTTTTCCCGTGACTGATTTATTATATGGTTGGTGTCGTGTTGACTAAGTACCCATAGAGAATTATGGATATATGGCGTCTTGACCATTCTAATTCTAAATGAGTAGCTTGGACCATGACATTGATAGGCCCGTACTATCTTTAACGAGCATACGGAGTTTGCCGCTTGATAGCTTTTGTGTCTCGGCTTGGTGGGTTTATATCCAAGTCGGGGCATGGTTGCCTAATCCGTTTTGGGGTTGGAACCAGCTTAAGTACTAGCCATCTCTGCTTAGGGGGTCGCCTAGTAGAGTTTCTCATAGACGGTTATGTCATGGGACGGGGAACGGAATAGCTGTTGTCGCTAGGTCTGATCAGTCTAGGACTAGGATGTTTTCCTACCTTGTGGTATAGCCTCGAGTTACAGAAGTCTTCTATCGACTGTTCTAAGAACTTATGCCTGTTTGTAGAAGTATTGGTCTTTCATGTTTGTATGATTCTAGGAGTTCTAGAAGGTGAGATGCAAGCCGGCTAGGATTGATAGAGTTTGGATTAACGGTTGTTAACTGATTCACATGATTACGTGTTGATTAGGGTTTGAGTGTATCAGGGCCATGTTAATTGGTAACCGCTGAGCCAGCATACCAGCTTCCCTACCTCGAGTTATATTTTATTATCGAATTCACATGATAGCTTTCATATGATAGGTTATATGTTAGTTAACTGTTTCATAACATGAAAACCATATCATATATGTTAAGGTTTTGTATTATCTATATACATTGCTTTTATGTTTTTCATGTTTCATTAAACTCGACATTTCGTGGCTGGGAGAACTCGGAGTTACTCCCCACTGACTGTGGCTTCCGTGTTTATATTTAATGCGGTCGAACAGGTGGTGTTGCATATTTGGGGTACATGGACGAGCTAGCGAGTGAAGTTTTACCTTGGACCTATATTCGGTTCATAGTTTTTATATTATTATACACTAGTTTATTTCCGTATTTATACGGGAGATATGTCTCCCGTCTTGTATATTTATTTTGTAGAATATTATTTCGTTTTGTAACGAACCTTTTTATTATGTAATGACACCTTCGTTATATATTCGTATCTTTTATGTATTTAAATAATTTTTTTTCTTTTCGCAAATTTGAGGGTGTCACATTATGTGCAACTTTAATACATAATTGTGCAACTTTAGTACATAATGATGTAACTTTAGTACATAATGATGTAACTTTAGTACATAATTGTGCAACTTTAGTACATAATGATGTAACTTTAGTACATAATTGTGCAACTTTAGTACATAACTGTGCAACTTTAGTACATAACCGTGCAACTTTAGTACATAATGATGTAACTTTAGATCTGGAAAAAAATATATACAAAAAAATGAGATCTTACATAAAAATAAGTGAATCGAAAAAAAAAAGGGTAGATCTGGAAAAAAAACATATAAAAAAAATGATGTGACAACCCTCGCGAATGCGGAATAATAAAACAAACAAGCATGTGAATTATAATGCGGAAATAGGTAGTTTTAAAAACCTTTAAACATGCAAGTTATATAACACGAGGAGTGTCAAAATATTACAACTAAGTAAGGAAATACAACAAAGAGACAGGGTCTCTTAAAATGTTAGCAAAGAACAAGTGTTTAGCAAAACTAGCTAATATCGTCTAGAGGTTAATCTTCCAGGGACAACGCCCGCTAGCTCACACCCGAACCCCAAAATATCATATCCAAAAAGTCAATCCATGCAATCAACCTGTTCATTCATGAAAAACATGAACGCCACAGTCAGTGGGGAGTAACTCCGGGTTCTCCCAGCCATATCACCTTTAACGTACACATAAGGAAATACAAAAGTAGAGCATGCATATATATATATACATGTGAGTTGCGATAAGAATAGATAGGCAATTCTATAGATAATGATAAGAACATAAGAGGCACAATTCCGAATCCATCATGATATTCAAAGACTCGGGAAAGACACTCTTAGGCAATCGAATACGCTCACTAGGGCTTACATGTCACCGTTAGCGGTATAAGATTGATAAGATTGAGACTCGACAGACAAACCAAGTCAAGTCATGCGATGATCACAATAAAACCACATATTATCATCCATTCACGAACCAAGACATTGACGGTGTCCAATCATGCAATGATCATGAACAATATCATGAAATCACGCATTCAAAGACGACACAAGACGACAACTCTCACGGTAAATGAAACGCAACTACTAGCAGTTTTGCGTGTCCAAGGCCCGAAATGATTAAGAATGATTAAAAGGCATCCACGAGATCACATTTCCCTGAACGCATACACGATTCAATCCATTTCGTATATGTAGACTAATTTCCTCCTGGTAGGAACGATAATTAAACGGCTCCTAATCTAAACTTGGCCAGATTCTCGGAATCACATTTTCCGATTCGACATGCGATAAACGTTTCGCATCCAAGACTCGGGCTTATAATATATATATGCCGAGTACCCCAACTTCGGTAGGTCAATTCACGAAAGAGGCGGAAAAACAGCTCAAGCCTCATTACAAGCGGAACGCTACATGCAAATAACACCACCTCGCAAGTACACAACATTTGACGGCCGGGTCGAACAACGCATAACGTTCAACTCCCAACAACGTCGTCGTATGCCCACTACACATGCAATTAAGCAGTAGGATACCTCTCCGTTCCGACATTCCAGCCTTACGAACGGAAAGGTAGCCAAGGGAATGAGAGTATAAAGCACAAGACAAAACAGTGCTCAAACCGTATCATTTGTAAAAACGACTCAAAGGGGGACATACCAAAAACCGTCACAAAACATGTGATACAAGCGAATGAAATATCATATATCCAAAACATGAATATTATAAGTCACTACGTAAAATTATACGATAAACGAATCATGCGAACTATTATAAATTACGAGATTTAGAAATTTCAAGAAGAAAACACAGCCGTGTTCCAGGCCGGGGTGGAGGGAGGCGGCCGGTACCCCGGCTCGGAGCACAACAACACACAAAAACCAAGTTTGGAAACTAACTAAAACAAGGGTCCACTTCAAACGGTCATAACTAGAGTTCTAGATATGGGAATGCAGAAATTCCAAGTCGAGGTGATAGCTTATCCTCTTACGGTTCCAACGAGTGGTCACAAGCCCAAAACAAGCAAGTAACGAAGGAGATATGATCATTCTACGAAAAAGGGTCGGTGCAGGAAATTCCCAGCCGGGCACTGAACCGGCTGCCGGTCCTTCGGCCAGGAGCACCCTTCTACCCGAGAACCACAACCACCATTTCTATCATTTTCAATTCTCCTAATTCACTTCTAATAATTATAAAAAATCAATATTTATTATCAACAATCATCAAATAACCACAATCATAAATCATAACATGATTCCTAAGCTTCTAATCGTATTCTAAATACGATTTCTAATCATATAAAGCATACAAAACACGTAAATGATACCGAGTAACCCTTCACCGTTACCTTTACGCGTCTTTAATCGATTACTAAGCCTTCCTAGTGGTCTCCACCTACAAATAGGTAATAAAAGATGAATAAAATTCATCTTGAGAAAGACGGAAAGATTGAAAAGTGAGAAAGACGATACTTTTAATATGAATACGGATAGAGGAAGCTAAGAGGGGAAGAATAAGACGAACTTACGTGAATTCCGTCAAAGAACGAATGAGCTAGGCGAAATATAAGATCGAAATCAAAGAGGGAAACCATGATTTTGTTTGCTTAAGGAGGAAGTAATTTGGTTGTGTTTGAGAAATGAATTAGGTTAAGGGGTAGTGTGAGTTGTATAGGAGAAAAGTCAACGGAAGTCAAAGACGGTTCCAAAGTCAAGGAAAGTTAAACTCGACTCAAAAGTCAAGAAAAGTTAAAGACGACTCAAAAGTCAAGAAAAGTCAAAGACGACTCAAAAGTCAAGAAAAGTCAAAGACGACTCAAAAGTCAAGAAAAGTCAAAGACGACTCAAAACGGGATTCTCATGGAATCTCGCGGAAATTCCAAATACGAACTCGGAAATTCCAAATTCGACTCGAAACTTTAAATTCCAAATCAAAACTTAAATTTGCTTAAAAGATTTCGTAAAATATTTCTACTACAAAAATAGGGTACATTTCCGGGTGTTACAAATGAGATCTAGAAAAAAAAACTTATATAAAAATTAAAAACATGAAAAACAAAAAACAAGATCTGAAATGGTGATGGTTGTTTTTCTAACCCTTTTTTTTTAAAATGATGTAACTTTAGTCCATAATTTTGTAACCTTAGTATATAATTGTGTAATTTTAATCCATAACTGTGTAATTTTAGATCTAAAAATAATCAATAACAAAAAAAAAAAAAAAAAAAAAAACGAGATAAAAATAAAATAGAAAATCATAAGAAATTCAAAAAAATGAAAAACGAAAAAAAAAGAAAAAAGTGAATCTGAAAATAAATAAATTAGATCTAGAAACAAAAAATACATAATGAAAAAACAAGATCTAAAATAAAACAAAAAACATACAAAATCAGGAAAAAAAAAAGAGAAGAGAGGGAGGAGGGAGGCGGCGGAAGACGTGGAAGAGGGAGGCAGGGAGAGTGGCGGCGCAGGGAGGAGGAGGAAGGCAGGGAGAGTGGCGGCGGTGGTGGAAGGCAGGGAGGGTGGTGGCGGCCTAGCATGGCGACGGAAAGAGGAAGGAAGGGAGGAGGAAGACGGTAGAGAAGGTCGGCGGCGGCGGCGGAAGGAGGAAGGAGGGGCAGCGGCGGCGGCGATGGAAGGAGGAAGACAGGGAGGAGGCGGCGTCGGGTAGGTGTAGGTGGCGGTGGATGGAGGCGGCGGCAGGTGGGGTAGGGTTTTTCTTAGGATTTTTTTGGTTTTTTTTTAGAGCATAGAAGAGAGAGAATGGAGGTAGAAAGAGAATGAGAGGATGTGAAAATGAAGAAAAAGAGTGAATAAAGTGTATTTATATTAGGGTTTAAAGTAGATGGATTGTGTGTGTCTTACAATCTTGACCCTCCATTTTTTTTTAATCCTAACCATTCATCTTCTTGATCCAAGGGCTTGGATTAGGACTCAAGGACTCAAAAGAGAAGGGGAGACTCATTTGAACCTACCTCTAGAGGCAAGATCCGGTGAGTCCACCTAAATATTTGAGTCCGTGAGTCCAGCAATACAATATCACAGATTACACAAAACAATATCATGAAAAAAAACAGCACATAAGGGTTAAAAATATTTTATGTCATAGTACTTGCCGTTGACGACGACCACCCACCCACCAATAATGGTGACATATCCAAGCACCTAGATGACCCAAGTAAAAAATTATCCGGCACCGTCGTCACCCATTATTTAGCCCATGTTTTCTTTTCAATATCGTATTCCTCCACCCATACATATTACTCCTACTCGGAGCTCACATTACTCCCAATCACAGCACAATTTGTCATTGTCGTCGTAAATTAGGAGAGTCGTCGTCGACTATGAAGAAAAATGTCGGAGGCAAAGATGCTTAGTAAAATAGGAAATATAATAAACGAAGCTATATAGAGTAAAATTCGGTGAAACACCGATAATAGTGACTTCCTGACATGAAACGGAGAGAGATTGATGGTGTTTGTCGGAGCTTCGATATTGGAATCAATTATTGTGAGAAAAAGTATGAGAAAACAAAGTTAGTAATAATGCGCGAATAAATGGTTCAGTGGTGTGATATTGTATATTATATCCCGTGATATTGTTTAGTATTACGTGTGATATTGTATCATGGACTCACGGACTCAAAAAGATAGGGTAGACTCACATGATCCTAATTCTATATATATATATATATATATATATATATATATATATATATATATATATATATATATATATATTTGTGTATGTGTGTGTGTTTTAAATACATAATGAAAGATAATTAACGATAAAAAATATGCATCGGCATACAAGAAAAGATGAAATAAAGAGGTTGGATATAAAAGGAGGCCGTAGTTCAAATGACTTGTTAACCCCATCTCATTTCTCTACTTTATTTCTACTTCACATATTTTTATGTAGTGCAAAGTGAAAGTTGAACATATTTAAGAAGTGGAGGGAGTACTATTTTTTTTACCTTTAATATTCTTAAGTCGATTTTTTTTATCGGTTTTTAAAATGTAATACATGAATAGATAGGATATTCTTTTTATTTGAATCTTGAGTTATTTCTTTAATTTAAGCTCCTTTTATATTTGTCAAACGGGTAGTTTTAATTTTTTTATTCATAAAGATAGGAAATAATACATTATAATAACTAAATTAAAAACAACTAAAACTAAATACCGGTTCTGGCTTCCATGCATGCACTTCATTTCATGTCTTCGATTAAAATTCTTCGAAATCGGCCACCAAGCATGGGAACAGTTCGTTGCTACAAGACCTCATGATTAGCTTAGGGGTCGTTTGGTTGCCATGCGGGGAGATAAATTCCCATGAACTTTAACATCACATGAAATAGAAATTCATGTGAATTACCTAAATGATGTTTGGTTGACATGTGGGCAATAAGTTCATGTGGGAATTTATGTGGGAATTGTCACTTACCTAGGGGGGCTAGGTAAGTGACTTCCTACATAATGGAGGAACTTAATTCCCATAGGAATTCCCACTTCCCATGATTTTGGCAACCAAACAAGTGCACCATATTGTAATTCATGCGATTTTCAAAATCTCATGAATTGAAAGAGTAACCAAATAAGTCCTTAGTGAGCCTCTACGTAAAGCATCTTAAGCCTCTTCAAAAATGCGGTCATGGATTAATTTGTGCTCACTAAACTTTTTTTTTTATACCCCCATGAAGAATTTTTGGCTTAATCTTCTTGCACATGCCAAAGAGTAGATTGAAAATTGATAAGGTAGTTGAATTCGAGAAAGATCTTGAAGTTCAAGTTAGTTATTATAACTCATACTAGGATTCATATTATTATAATTATAGTTATTATAATAAATATAAGAAGTTTGCAGAGATATGTAGAGAGAATTAAGAAGAAAAAGAAGTGACTGTTTATTAATAAGTTTAACTAGGAATATAGCGTACGAAATTTACAACTGACTATTTATTTTAAGATTACATTTTGTTTTGAAAAATAAAATGAGCGACAATTTTTTATATCAAATTTCTTAACAAAAAAACGAACTATAAAGGAATTTAGATTCTTAAAAAAGATTATTAGGCTATGAGTCGGGTCGAGTATAATCGAGTTAAAACGGGTTACATGTCGGTTCAGTTCGCTTTAGGTCAAGTCGGGTTTGTGGGTGAATCGGGTTTCGGGTCAGGTCGGGTCGAGTCACTAGTCGGTTCGGGTCATATCATTTCAGGTTCTATTGGTTTATCGGTTAACCTTCGGGTCGGTTCAGGTCGGTTTCAGTTCATCAAATTTACGGATTCTATCAGGTCGGTTTTCGGATGAGTCAGGTCGGGTCACCTTTTGCCAGCTCTAGTCTTTGTGGTAGTGTTCCATGGAGTATTTATAGTTTTATTTCAACAAAAATATCAAAAACTAAGGAAATGAAGCCAAAATAGCAAAGATCTGGTGGAAGAGGGGGGTTGCCGGGTGCCGGCGGACTGGCGAACCAGCCAGTCGACAGGCAGCGGGAGAAGGCTCGATTTGTGCAAAAAAAATGGAAGGCGGAACTGTGAGGAGCTCCCTTTTAGCGGACCGGCTGCCGTCTCAGCAGAAGAGGGCTCATCCTCCCTTTCCTCGTCAGCCTGGCATATTCTGGGTGGCTCCCTTTCGGCGGACCGCCCACCGGGTGACTGACAGGGTCTCTCTTTTTTTTCTCGTTCTTCACCTTTCTTCGAGGGGTAACGTTGGGAAACAGGTCTGGCTGCCGACTGTCGGTGACCAGACCGGCGTCGACCAACATCTCCATGCTGTTCTCGTGACACAAGTGGTGGTACCCAGCCGGTTGGTCAGCCGACGTTGACCGGTTTGCTGTGGTCCTCCTCTTGTCTTCCTTCTCTTGTTTTCCTCTATTTAGATCAAGGGCTAACTTGGATTTTTACCCACATACTTTGATAGAAAACCCCATGTGTGAAGACTAAACTAGTAGTAACAATAAAGAAACGAGGCCCACGTTCATCAGCCCAACTGTGGTGTTATCACCCAGACAACTCCATTTAGCACCTATAAAATAAAGTGGACGGGAGCAATACCAAAATTCTGACAAGCGATATAAATTCACATTAAGTGACTTAAAATAATTAACATTCAATTTTATTCCAATATGAAGGAACAGTAGGTCTTGCTTAAGACGGGTCGGATCTTAAGACGGGTATTTTGTGAGAGGAAATGGGTAGAGGGAACAAGGTGGGCTCCCCCCATGTGTTCTCCACTCACCCTTGATGGGTATTTTGTGAGAGAATACGGTATCCGTCTTAAGCTTAAGACGGATACCTCCGTCTGAAATAAGAATTTGTGATGAAGGAATACAAGCATAGCTGGGTTACTAATTTAATTAGATAAAGGACAAAATACGGGTCAAAAACATGTAAAATCTTCGAAAGATTTTTAGCATAAGGTTTATCACTTCATTCTTTTTAACGAGCTCTTCATCTTGAACTTCAAAGCAATTTGACCTTGATGAGATTGATTGTAACACCCGGAAATGTACCCTATTTTTATAGTGAAAATATTTTACGGATACTTTTTAGCGAAATTAAGTTTTATTTTAGAATTAAATCTTCCGAGTCAAATTTAGAATTTCCGAGTTCGTATTTGGAATTTCCGCGAGATTCCATGTGAATCCCGTCTTAAGGCGACTTTGACTTTTTCTTGACTTTTCCTCATACTCCCTCATACTCTCCTAACCTAATTCATACTCACACAAACACAATTCAAGCTTACTTCTTCCTTAAGAAAAACCAAAACCTTGCCTCCATTTTTGATCCAATCTTTGAATCGTCTTATCTCATTCGTTTCTTGCTCAAATTCTCGTAAGTTCGTCTTATTCTTCCCCTCTTACCTTCCTCTATCCGTATTGGTAATAAAATTACCGTCTTTCTCGCTTTTCAAACTTTCCGTCTTTCTCAAGGTGAAGTAAATTCATCTTTTATGATCTATTTTGTAGGTGGTGACCTTCAAGATCCCGACAAAGACTATTTCCTAATTGAAGAGGAGCTTGACGAGTAGTGAAGACGCAATAAGGTAACGGTGAAGGGTTACTCGATATCATTTACGTGTTTTACATGCTTTTTATGTTAGAATTCGTATTTAGAATACGATTAGTAAGCTTAGGATTTATGTTATTAATGATGATTGTTGTTAGTTGATGATTGTTGATGATGAATATTGATTGTTGATAGTTAATAGAAGTTAATTATGAGAATTGAAATGGATTTATCAAGTGTTGAATGCTCACGGCTGAACTGGAGTTCCCAGCCGGGTGACCGGCCGCCGATCTGCCCACCGGCTGGGAACACATCAGTAGGAAAGTTGGAATTTTTGTGTAGTGATGGTCCTGGCCGGGTGCCCGGCCGCCGGCCTCAAGGCCGGCCTGGAACACACTGCTCTGTTCTTTGTGATTTTTGGTTTTGGCTTGATGTGTGAGCCGGGGTAGCGGCCGCCGGTCCTCTGACCGGCCGGCAACGCGGCTGTATATTTTTCTTATAATTTCTAAAACTCGTAATTTATAATAGTTTGCATGATTCGTTTATCGTATAATTTTGCGTAGTGACTTATAATATTAAGGTTTTGAGTATATGATATTTCATTCGCTTGTATCACAAGTTTTGTGACGGTTTTTGGTATGTCCCACTTTGAGTCGGTTTTTACAAATGTTACGGTTTGAGCACTATTTTGTTATGTGCTTTGTACTCTCATTCCCTTGGCTACCTCCACGTTCGTAAGGCTGGAATGTCGGAACGGGGATGTATCCTTACTGCTTAATTGCATGTGTTAGTGGGCATACGACGACGTTGTTGGGAGACGAACGCTTTGCGTTGATCGACCTGGCCGTCAAATGTTGTGTACTTGCGAGGTGGTGTTATTTGCATGTAGCGTACCGCTTGTTATGAGGCTTGTGCTCTTTTCTGCCTCTTTCGTGAATATCGACCAAATTTGGGGTACTCGGCGTCAATGATTGACCGAGTCTTGGATGCGAAATGTTTATCGCATGTCGAATCGGAACACGTTTATTCAGAGAATCTGGCCAGGTTTAGACTAGGACCGTATTATTATCGTCGTGCTACCAGGAGGAAATTAGTCTACATATACGAAATGTAGCATCGTGTATGCGTTCAGGGAAATGTTTATCCCGTGGATGCCTTTTAATCATACTTTCCATGTACACGGTGCTAGTGCGTTTCATTTACCGTGAGAGAGGTCGTCATTGTATTGTTATGTGTGGATGGAGGATTACATGATTGATTATTCATGATCATACCATGACTTGGCATGGTTTGTTTGTTGAGTCTCAATCTTATCAAACTTATACCGCTAACGGTGAGATGTAAGCCCTAGTGAGCGTATTCGGTTGCCTAAGAGTGTCTTCCCCGAGTCTTTGTATCACATGACGGATTCGGATTTGTATTCCATATGCTCTTATCATTATATATTGAATTGCCTATCTATCCTTATCGTATTTCACATGTATATCTATATATGCATGCTTCTATTTTGTATTTCCTTTTATGTACGATTAATGTGATATGGCTGGGAGAACCCGGAGTTACTCCCCACTGATTGTGGCGTTCATGTTTTTCATGGATGAACAGGTTGCTTAGCTTGCATGGATGGCCTTTTGCTTATGATATTTTGGGTTCGGGTGTGAGCTAGCGGGCGTTGGCCCTGGAAGATTAACCTCTAGAAGATTTTAGATAGTTGCTAATGACTTTGTTTTTTGTTAACACTTGGAGAGACTACGTTTCTTGTGGTATTTTTATTTGGTTTGTAATATTTTGACGCTCCTCGTATTTTCTATCTTGCATGTATAAAAGTTTTTAAAATACCATAATTCCGCTAATTATATCATATGCTTGTATGTTTTATTTCCGCATTCGCGAGGGTTGTTACTGTTGGTATCAGAGCTTTTTATCGCTCCCGACGCACACACATGAACCCTAAACTTAAACTACTTGACCTTGAAATAATAAATGAGAGATGGGTAGAAGTTAAGGACTTTACTTGGTAGTCTATTTGTTTATGCTAATTGGTAGGAATAACTTAATTTGTTTTTGTTTCTTATGATGATGCCTTGTGGGCCGAGAATTCTATGAAGGCTATTAGAGATGAAGCTGTGATGAATAATCCCTCTCCTTCTTACGCTCCTAGGGCGAATGTTTATGCGAAGAGACTGTTTATTCCGTCTTCCTCTAGTTCCTATGCTAACAAGAGGAGATTCAATCCTCCTTCCAATGCAAATGCAAGAGCTCCTGCTCCTTTTATTCCTCGAGCTACTTATAATGTGGCTCATAGGCCCTATGCTCCTCAAGCTCAAGCTCAAGGTCGTCAATGTAACCGATGTAGTCAACCTTACCATCCCGGTGTGTCTTGTTCCAGCCGACCTTATGTGTGTTTCTTTTCTCAAAAGGGTGGTCACCGTTATGATGATTGCCCCGATCGAAAGTTGCCCCCTCCTCCTGCTAAGCCTAAGGGTTCTATCTTTGTCATGAGTCGTGCCGAAGCCGACGCTCATCCAGAGATCATTACGGGTATGTTCTCAATCTTAGAGCAACCGTGTCTTTTTCTTTTTTATACCGGTGCTTCAATGTCTTTTGTGTCTTCGACATATGCTAATAAATTATCTATCGAGCCTACATCTAGTGAGGATACTACCATATCCTTACCATCCGGAGATATTATCTCTTGTTCTACTCTTTATCCAAATGTCCCAATATCTATTGCGGGTTCTATCTTTCCCGCAAATCTCCTTAAGTTTCCTCTAGGGGAGTTTGATATAATATTAGGTATTTATTTGTTAGCATTGTATCATGCTAGGTTCGAGTGTCGTGATCAAAAGATTTATTTAAAGAGTCCTTTAGGGGTTAGAATAACCTATAAGGGATCTCATTCCCGAAAAGGTGTGTCTTTGATTTCCGCTATGAAATTGGTGAGTATGGTAAGAAAGGGTCACCAACCATACTTGTGTATCGTGACTTCTTCAACTACCTCTTTGCCAAGTATTGTAGATGTGCCTATTGTTCGAGAATTCGTTGATGTATTTCCTGAAGATTTGCCCGGGATTCCTCCCGAGCGTGATGTTGAGTTTTCTATTGATCTTGTACCTGGTTCTGGACCCATAGCCAAAGCTCCTTACCGTATGGCTCCGACCGAATTGAAAGAATTAAGGAAGCAGCTAGATGATATGATTGAGAAGGGTTTTATTCGACCAAGTGCCTCGCCTTGGGGTGCTCCCGTTCTCTTTGTAAAGAAGAAAGATGGTTCTATGAGGGTTTGTATTGATTATCGTGAGTTGAATCGGATTACAATCAAGAATAGGTATCCTTTACCAAGAATTGAAGATTTGTTTGATCAATTAAATGGTGCTTCTACTTTTTCAAAGATTGATTTGAGATCCGGTTATCACCAAATTCCTGTTCGAGATGTTGATATTCCGAAGACCGCTTTTAGTACAAGGTATGGTCATTATGAGTTCAAGGTAATGCCATTTGGGGTTGACGAATGCTCCCGCTATTTTTATGGATCAAATGAACCGCACATTTAGTGAATATCTTGACAAGTGTGTGGTGGTGTTCATTGATGATATTCTTATTTTCTCCAAGTCCGAAGAAGAGCCTGCTATTCATATAAGAACTATTTTGAGTGTTCTTCGTCGTCAGAAGTGGTATGCTAAGTTCTCCAAGTGTGAATTTTGGTTACCTAAAGTGTCCTTTCTTGGGCATGTGATTTCTAAAGAAGGTGTAATGGTAGATCCTTCTAAAATTGAGGCCGTTGTTGATTGGAAGAGTTCGACTGATATTAGAGAGATTCGAAGTTTTCTTGGTTTAGCTGGTTATTACCGTATGTAACACCCGGAAATGTACCCTATTTTTCTAGTAGAAATATTTTACGAAATCTTTTCAGTAATTTTAAGATTTAATTAAGATTTTTATGTTTCGAGTCGAATTTAGAATTTCCGAGTTCGTATTTGGAATTTCTGCGAGATTCCATGAAAATCCCGTCTTAAGGCGAGTTTGACTTTTCTTGACTTTTGAGTCGGGTTTGACTTTCCTCGACTTTGAAACCGTCTTTGACTTTTCTCCTACACAACTCACACTACTCCTTAACCTAATATTCATTCAACACAAAATCAAACCAAGCTTTCTTCCTCTCTAAGAAAACTCAATTTTACCTCTTTGATATCGATCTTAGAATTCGCGTAGTTTCTTCGTTCTTTGATAGAATTTACGTAAGTTGGTCTTATTTTTCTTCCCTAACCTTCCTCTATCCGTATTGATATTAAAAGTATCGTCTTTCTCGCTTTTCAAGCTTTCCGTCTTCCTCAAGATGAACTTTATTCATCTTTTTACGATCTATTTGTAGGTGGTGACCTCCAAGATCCCGACAAAGACTATTTCCTTATAGAAGAGGAGCTTGACATTATGAGGGGACGCTTAAGGTAACGTGAAGGGTTAACTCGATATCAGTTACGTTTTTACATGTTTATATGCTAGATCGTATTTAGAATACGATTATGAGCTTGAAATCATGCTATATTACTGGATGATGGTATATATGAAATATTGATCAATCTATTGATTGTTGATGATTATTAGAAGTATATATGAGAATTGGATTGAATTGGTTAAGTGAGCAAGGCTCACGGGTGAACTGGTGCTCCTTGCCGGTCGACCGGCTGCCGGTCTGCCAACCGGCTGGGAACACATCAGTAACACCTTTGGAAAGTTTGGATTTGTATGAAGAGGGGCTCTGTGCCGGTCGACCGGCCGCCGGTCCACTGACCGGCCTTGACCACTTTCTCTGTTTTTCTATGATTTTGGAATTTTGCCTTGTGTTCTGTGCCGGCCCACCGGCCGCTTCCCTCCTGCCCGGCCTGGAACACGGCTGTATATTTTTCCTTTAACTTCTAAAACTCGTAATTTATAATAGTTCGCATGATCCGTTTATCGTATAATTTTACGTAGTGACTTATAATATTCATGTTTTGGATATACGATATCTTATTCGCTTGTATCACATTTTTCGTGACGGTTTTCGATATGTCCCCACTTTGAGTCGGTTTTTACAAATGTTACGGTTTGAGCACTATTTTGTTTTGTGCTTTGTATTCTCATTCCCTTGGCTACCTTCCCGTTCGTAAGGCTGGAATGTCGGAACGGAGAGGTATCCTACTTCTTAAATGCATGTGTTAGTGGGCATATGACGACGTTGTTGGGAGTTGAACGCTATGCGTTGGTCGACCCGGCCGTCAAATGTTGTATACTTGCGAGGTGGTGTTATTTGCATGTAGCGTACCGCTTGTTATGAGGCTTGAGCTGTTTTTCCGCCTCTTTCGTGAATTGATCTACCGAATTTGGGGAACTCGGCATATATATTGTAAGCCCGAGTCTTGGATGCGAAATGTTATCGCATGTCGAATCGGAACCCGTTGTATTTCAGGAGATCCCTGGCCAGGTTTTAGCACCTGGACCGTATAATTTCGTCGTGCTACCAGGAGGAAATTAGTCTACATATCAAATGTCATCGTGTATGGTTCATGGAAATGTTTATCCCGTGGCTGCCTGTTAATCATACTTGCCATTTAACACGATGCTAGTGCGTTTCATTTACCGTGAGAGATGTCGTCTTGAGTCGTCTTTGAATGCGTGATTTCATGATATTTGTTCGATGTTCCATTGCATTGATTTGGCACGTCATTGTCTTGGTTCGTGAATGGATGATAATACGTGAAATTTTGTGTAATCATCGCATGCTTACTGGTTGGTCTGGCGAGTCTCAATCTTATCAATCTTATACGCTAACGGTGAGATGTAAGCCAGTGAGCGTATTCGATTGCCTAATAGTGTCTTTCCCGAGGTCCTTTGATAGCTGATGGTTCGATTTGATTCCATATAATCTTATCATTATATCTTTATTGGCTATCTATTCTTATTGTATCTCACATGTATATTTATATAGGCAGCTTTACGTTTGTATTTCCTTATATGTACGTTAAGGTGGGATAGTTGGGAGACCCCGGAGTTACTCCCCACGGACTTGCGTTCATGTTTTTCATGAATGAACAGGTTGCTTGCATTGGATGACTTTTTGGATATGATATTTTGGGGTTCGGGTGTGAGCTAGCGGGCGTTGTCCCTGGAAGTTTCACCTCTAGACGATATTAGCTAGTTTTGCTAAACCCTTGTTCTTTGCTAACATTTTAAGAGACCCCGTCTCTTTGTTGTAATTCCGTATTTAGTTTGTAACATTTTGACACACCTCGTGTTATATATATCTTGCATGTTTAAATGTTTTTAAAATACCGTATTTCCGCATATTATTTCACATGCTCGTATGTTTTATATTTCCGCATTCGCGAGGGTTGTCACAGTTGGTATCAGAGCTTTGATCGCACCCGACGCACACACGTGAACCCTAACTAAACTACTTGACCTTGAAATAATAAATGAGAGAGTTGGGTAGAAGTTAAGGACTTTACTTGGTAGTCTATTTGTTTATGCTAATTGATAGGAGTAACTTAATTTGTTTTTGTTTCTTATAAAGATGGTTAGACCGCGTTTAGCTGAAAATGTCATGATGGAGGCTCTTACTCAAGTGCTGAAGAATCAGCAGGATGCTGCTCTAGCTAATGCCAACCAAGTTCACCCTAGAAGGGAGGACAATCAACAAGGTGGTTATGTATGGGTGGCGGGACAAATTGCAAGGAGTAAGATCGTGCCTTATGGTGGAGAACCGGATCCCACGGAGCTATCCGATTGGTTCCGGGAGATGGAGAAGCAGTTTGATCTTTACCAAGTCCGAGAAGAGGACAAGGTGAGGATTGCAAAGCACTTTCTGGTGAGGGAAGCCGACAACTGGTGGGCTATCACAAGTGCCACTGCCGTTCTTGAAGAGGACTTTAACTGGGCTTGCTTTAAAGCTCTTGTGGAGGGTAGATTCTATCCTAAGGAGCTTAAACAGCAAAGGCTTAAGGAGTTCATCGATTTTAAACAAGGCAACCTATCCGCTCAAGATTTTACGACGGAGTTTAATAAACTCGCTCACTTTGCGCCGAGGCTTATTCGTGATGATGAAGACCGTGCATTATATTATCGTAATAAGTTGAATGTCGTTCTCCAAAGTAAAGTGAGAAGGGGTACCGCGTCCTTTGGAGATCTCTACGATGATGCTTTGTGGGCTGAAAATTCAATGAGGGCTATTAGGGATGAAGCTTTAATGAACAATCCCTCTCCTTCTTATGCTCCTAGGCCGAATGCTTATGGGAAGAGGCCGTTTATTCCGTCTTCTTCAAATTCCTATGCTAACAAGAAGAGGTTTAATTCTTCTTCCAATGCTTATTCCAGGAATCCTGCTCCTTTTATTCCTAGAGCTACTTCAAATGTAGTTCATAGGCCTTTTGCTCCTCAAGCTCAAACTCAAGGTCGACAATGTAATCGTTGTAGACAACCACACCACCCCGGTGTGTCTTGTGCTAACCGACCGTACATTTGCTACTTTTGTCAAAAGGGTGGTCATCGTTACGAGGATTGCCCCGACCGAAAGTTGCCTCCTCCTCGTAAGCCTAAGGGTTCAATCTTTGTCATGAGTCGTGCTGAAGCCGACGCTCATCCCGAGATAATTACGGGTATGTTCTCAATTTTAGAGCAACCGTGTCTTATTTTATTTGATACCGGTGCTTCAATGTCTTTTGTGTCATCAACCTATGCTAGTAAATTATCAATCAAGCCTACATCTAGTGAGGATACTCCCATATCCTTACCATCTGGAGATATTATCTCTTGCTCAACCCTTTATCCAGATGTACCTATATCTATTTCGGGTTCTATCTTTCCCGCAAATCTCCTTAAGTTTCCTCTAGGAGAGTTTGATATTATCTTAGGTATAGATTGGTTAGCTATGTATCATGCTAGGTTCGAGTGTCGCGATCAAAAGATTTTCTTAAAGAGTCCTTTAGGTGTTAGAGTAACCTATAAGGGATCTCATCCCCGTAAAGGTGTGTCTTTAATTTCCGCTTTGAAGTTGGTAAGTATGGTTAGAAAAGGTCACCAAGCATTCTTGTGTGTTGTGACTTCTTCAAATACCTCTTTGCCAAGTATTGAGGATGTGCCGATTGTTCGAGAGTTCATTGATGTATTTCCTGAAGATTTTCCCGGGATTCCTCCCGAGAGAGATGTTGAATTCGCTATTGATCTTGTTCCTGGTTCTGGTCCAATTGCCAAAGCTCTTTATCGTATGGCTCCATCTGAATTGAAGGAATTAAGGAAGCAGTTGGATGATATGATTGAAAAGGGCTTTATTCGACCTAGTGCCTCTCCTTGGGGTGCTCCCGTTCTTTTTGTGAAGAAGAAGGATGGTTCTATGAGATTGTGTATCGACTATCGTGAATTGAATCGGATTACAATCAAGAATAAGTATCCTTTACCGAGAGTTGAAGATTTATTTGATCAATTAAAGGGTGCTTCTACTTTTTCGAAGATTGATTTGAGGTCCGGTTATCATCAAATTCCGGTTAGAGATGTGGATATTCCAAAGACCGCTTTTAGTACGAGGTATGGCCATTATGAGTTCAAGGTGATGCCATTTGGATTGACGAATGCTTCTGCTATCTTTATGGATCAAATGAACCGCACATTTAGTGAATATCTTGACAAGTGTGTGGTGGTATTCATTGATGATATTCTTATTTTCTCCAAGTCCGAAGATGAGCATGCTATTCATTTGAGGATTATTTTGGGTGTTCTACGTCGTCAGAAGTGGCATGCTAAGTTCTCTAAATGTGAATTTTGGTTACCTAAAGTGTCCTTTCTTGGGCATGTGATTTCAAAAGAGGGTGTGATGGTGGATCCTTCTAAAATTGAGGCCGTTGTTGATTGGAAGAGTCCGACTGATATTAGAGAGATTCGAAGTTTTCTTGGGTTAGCTGGTTATTATAGAAGATTTGTCAAAGATTTCTCTAAGCTTGCTAGACCTATGACTCAGTTGTTGAAGAAGGAAACCAAATTCCTATGGAATGAAGCATGTGAATCTGCGTTCCAAGAGTTAAAGAAGAGGTTAACTACCGCTCCGGTGTTGACTTTGCCTGAAGATGGAGTAGACTTTGATGTCTATTGTGATGCTTCTAAGATGGGATTAGGTTGTGTTCTTATGCAGAATAGAAAGGTGGTGGCTTATGCTTCAAGGCAATTGAGAGTTCATGAAGTGAACTATCCTACTCATGATCTAGAATTGGCCGCTGTTGTTCATGCTTTGAAAGTGTGGAGACATTACTTAATTGGAGTTCATTGTCGTATCTTCACCGATCACAAGAGTTTGAAGTACATATTTACTCAAAAAGAGTTTAATATGAGGCAAAGAAGATGGTTGGAGTTGGTGAACGATTATGATTTTGAGTTATTGTATCATGAAGGGAAGGCTAATGTTGTTGCCGATGCTCTTAGTAGGAAAGCTTCTCATGCTTTGAATGCTTTGCATGTATTACCTTTTGATCTTTGTGCCGAGTTTCGAAGGTTGAGTTTGGAATTTGTAGAGCGTGGATTTGTTCATGTTGGTGCTATGATTGCCGAGCCGGTGTTTCTCCGTGAAATTCGTGAAAGCCAAGTTGATGATCTTACCTACAAGTCTATTCAAGCCAGAATTCTTGAAGGTAAAGGTAAAGATTTCAAGTTTGATAATGAAGGTGTTCTTCGTTTCCATGGTCGTTTATTTGTGCCTAATGCTCTTAATTTGAGGAAGCGAGTTCTTGATGAAGCTCATCTTTCCCCTTATTCTATTCACCCCGGTGGTGATAAGATGTACAAGGATTTGAAGCTACAATTTTGGTGGCCGAACTTGAAGGGGGATGTTGTTTCTTATGTTGGAAGATGTTTGACTTGCCAACAAGTGAAGATTGAACACAAGAGGCCTGGTGGATTGCTACAACCTTTAGATATTCCGCTATGGAAGTGGGAATCGATTTCGATGGATTTTGTTATGGCTTTGCCAAGAACCGTAGGAGGTAAAGATGCCGTTTGGGTTGTTGTTGATCGATTGACCAAGTGTGCTAGATTTATTCCGATCAAAGAAACTTGGAATTTGGATCGTTTAGCAAAAGCCTATGTGGATGAAATTGTTAGATACCATGGTGTTCCTTTGGAGATTATTCCCGAGCCCCGACCCCCGAACCGCATCCGAATTCTGTTCGCGATTTTGGAAGGCTTGTGGCAAGAAGCCATGGGTAGTAAGTTGTTGATGAGTACTGCATTTCATGCCGCTACGGATGGTCAGACTGAGAGGACTATTCAGACTTTAGAAGCCTTGCTTAGGGCTTGTGCTCTTGACTTTCAGTCTAGTTGGGAAAAGAGCTTACCGTTGGTGGAGTTTTCTTACAACAATAGCTATCATGCATCTATCAAGATGGCTTCCTATGAAGCTCTTTATGGAAGGAAATGTCGTAGTCCTATATGTTGGAATCAATTGAGTGATGTTCGTGACTTAGGCCCCGATGTTCTTGTTGAGACCATTGATAATGTGAAGGTCATTCGTGATAGAATGAAAGCCGCTCAAGACCGTCAAAAGTCTTATGCCGATATCCGAAGAAGGCCGTTAGAGTTTGAAGTGGGTGATAAAGTGTTCTTGAATGTGTCTCCTATGAAGGGTGTTAAAAGGTTTGGTGTTAAGGGTAAATTGAGCCCGAAATACATTGGACCCTTTGATATCCTGAAAAGGATTGGTGCCGTTGCTTACAAGTTGGATTTGCCCCCGAATTTGGCTAAGGTTCATGATGTATTCCATGTTTCTCAATTGAGAAAGTATGTTAGTGATCCGAGCCATGTCTTTCAAGTTGAATTGCCCGAGCTTGAACCGAACTTATCCTTTGAAGAGAAGCCGATCCGCATTCTAGATCGTAAGGATAGAAAGTTGAGAAGTAAAGTAGTTCCTTTGGTGAAAATCTTGTGCAGAAGTGCTAATGTGGAAGAAGAGACTTGGGAAACCGAAGCTTCTATGCGTAGTAAATATCCGAGTCTTTTCGAGTAAGGTATTATTTCTTTCCCTCAAGTTTCGAGGGCGAAACTTTTTAAAAGGTGGGGTGATTGTAACACCCGGAAATGTACCCTATTTTTCTAGTAGAAATATTTTACGAAATCTTTTCAGCAAATTTAAGTTTTAATTTATAATTTTATGTTCCGAGTCGAATTTAGAATTTCCGAGTTCGTATTTGGAATTTCCGCGAGATTCCGTGAGAATCCCGTCTTAAGGCGAGTTTGACGTTTTGGTTGACTTTTCTCCTACACAACTCACACTACTCCCTTAACCTAATATTCATTCACACAAACACATTTCACCTTTCTTCCTCCTTAAGAAATCTCAAAGCCTTCCCTCTTTGATTTCGATCTTAGAATTCGCCTAGCTCATTCGTTTCTTGTTGGAATTTACGTAAGTTCGTCTCATTCTTCTCCCCGTACCTTCCTCTATCCGTATTGATGTTAAAATCATCGTCTTTCTCGCTTTTCAAACTTTCCGTCTTTCTCAAGATGAATTTTTTTCATCTTTTATGGTCTAATTGTAGGTGGTGACCTCCAAGATCCCGACAAAGACTATTACCTTATTGAAGAGGAGCTTGACGATTAGTAAAGACGCTTAAAGGTAACGGTGAAGGGTTACTCGATATCATTTACGTGTTTTACATGCTTTATATGCTAGAAATCGCATTAGAATACGATTAGTAAGCTTAGGAATCATGTTATGATTAAAGAATGTTGTTAATTGATGATTGATGATGATGATACTTGTGGTTTGAGGGAAATTGATATGTGAAATGATCATTTATGATAATAGTTGATGATAGTTGAGTTTAGAACAAGTTGGAGCCGTCTAGACTCATTTCACGGTCGTGAGACTCATCTCACGGTCGTGAGATTCATTTCACGGTCGTGAGACTCAAGTCACGGTCGTGAAAAAGTGGCTGATGTTTTACCTTTGCGTAACAGAGTGTTTCACGGTAGTGAAACTCATTTCACGGTCGTGAAATACAAGTCACGGTCGTGACTTGTGCAGTTTCCCTGCACTGACCCTTTTTCGTAAAATGATCATATCTTCTTCGTTACTTGCTTGTTTTGGGCTTGTGACATCTCGTTGGAACCGTAAGAGGATAAGCTATCACCTCAACTTTTAACTTCTGTATTTACATGTCTAGAACTCTAGTTATGACAGTTTTAAGTGAACCCTAGTTTTAGTTGGTTTCCAAACAATGTTGTTTTGGAGAGGTATCTATGTTTTTATTCATTATGCTTCATAAACTTGTTCTAATGCTTATGTATCATGTATTGACTCATGTTTATCATATTTAAACTTATATGATTCCCTATTCTCATGTTTTGTGACGGTTTTTGGTATGTTCCCACTTTGAGTCGGTTTTTACAAATGATACGGTTTGAGCACTATTTTGTCTTGTGCTTTGTACTCTCATGCCCTTGGCTACCTCCACGTTCGTAAGGCTGGAATGTCGGAACGGGGAGGTATCCTACTGCTTAATTGCATGTGTAGTGGTTATACGACGACGTTGTTGGGAGGCGAACGCATTGCGTTGATCGACCCGGCCGTCAAATGTTGTGTACTTGCGAGGTGGTGTTATTTGCATGTAGCGTACCGCTTTTTATGAGGCTTGTGCTCTTTTCCGCCTCTTTCGTGAAGGTTGACCGAATTTGGGGTACTCGGCGTCTATTGATTGACCGAGTCTTGGATGTGGAACGTCTTACCACATGTCGAATCGGAACACGTCTTATTCCGAGAGTCTGGCCATGTTTAGACTAGGACCGTATTATTATCGTCGTCCTACCGAGAGGATTAGAGTCTTGTGTGTACGAAACGTCTTATCGTACACGATTCCGGGAAACGTCTTATCCCGTGGATCCTGTTAATATACTTGCCCATGTAACACTGTGCTAGTGGTTTCATTTACCGTAATATTGTCGTCTTGTGTCATTCTCAATGCTGTCTGATTTTCATGATATTATTCATGGTCATTGCATGATTGGATCCACGTCAATGTCTTGGTTCGTGAATGGATTGATAATATGTTGGATTTACTGTGATCATCGCATGACTTGACTTGGTTTGTCCTGTCGAGTCTCAATCTTATCAATCTTATACCGCTAACGGTGAGTATGCAAGCCCTAGTGAGCGTATTCGGTTGCCTAAGAGTGTCTTTCCCCGAGTCTTTGAATAACATGATGGTTTCGGATTTGATTTCCATATGCTCTTATCATTATTATATCGTATTGCCTATCTATTCTTATCGTAACTCACATGTATATCTATATATGCATGATTTTACTTTCGTATTTCCTTATATGTACGTTTAATGTGATATGGCTGGGAGAACCCGGAGTTACTCCCCACTGACTGTGGCGTTCATGTTTTTCATGAATGAACAGGTTGCTTGCATGGATGACTTTTTGGCTATGATATTTTGGGGTTCGGGTGTGAGCTAGCGGGCGTTGTCCCTGGAAGTTTCACCTCTAGACGATATTAGCTAGTTTTGCTAAACACTTGTTCTTTGCTAACATTTTAAGAGACCCCGTCTCTTTGTTGTATTTCGTATTTAGTTTTTAACATTTTGACACTCCTCGTGTTATATATCTTGCATGTTTAAAGGTTTTTAAAAATACCGTATTTCCACATATTATTTCACATGCTTGTATGTTTTATATTTCCGCATTCGCGAGGGTTGTCACAGTAAACATGATAAAGGAAATACTAAAATGAAACTATAATGTAAACACGAGAATAAAGATTACCGGAAAGGATGAGCAAAGATCGAAATGTAATAAGAACTTGAATAGGAAATGCAAACCCGGAAACTTGAGTTCCAATTACAAGTAGAACCATACAATTGTAGAAAACTTAGAACTAAACTAAACTAGAGAAAAATAAAACTAAACTAAACTAAGAAAGATGACAGAAAGAAGAAAAACTAAACTAAAGAGAGAAGTGTTTTTTGTACATGTAGTTGTTGTTGTTATTGTGTGTGATGCATATGCTATTTATAGGGTTGAGAGGCTGCCCAAATGCGTCCGGATTCATACCCTAGACAACCTAATAAAGCACTCCATTAAGGCTTGGTAGAAGAAGAGCCAAGGAGCGTTCATCAGCAGACATACCCGATCGGGTATGTGGCAAATCCGATCGGGTATGTAACCCTGATGGATCTTCTTTCGTCTCTTCCAATTTCTTCTTTGGGCACGCGTTTCTATGCTTTGGTCTTGATCACTGCAGCACGTAATTGGACTTGGGCTAGTCTTCCTTTGACTTGGTTTGATGTGTTTCCTTTGAGAAACAAAGTCAAAGTCCAAGACGAGTCCATTTGAGGAAGGATGTAGCGGAATCGTAATCCAATCATGAAATTGCTATCATCGGTTCCTCGTAAACTTGTATTCTAGTGCCTTTGCTCCATAAAGTAGGAAAATATAGCAAAACCGCTTCATTTCCTATAAAACGAGACAAAGCACGCAAAACAACTAGAATAGTAATATTAGCTCGTTAATCACTTAACAAAGTGCATAAATCATATAGATATCGAGCTAAAACGGGGGATAAATTAGTACAAAATATCGCTTATCAAACTCCCCCAAGCTAAACCCTTGCTTGTCCTCAAGCAAGCATACAATAACAAACATGACAAGGACAAAGGCGACGAGCAACAATCAATCCAACCAAATGCAAATCCCATCAAGTAGCTTATAGAGCACAATGAAACATATCCCGAAACAACGTGGGCATAGGTAAAATGCAAAACCTGGTTGAGATTTACATAACGGCGCAGCATAAGGAACATCAAATGGACTTTTCGGCTCTTGCATGATCTTTTGACAATGGACTCTCACGGTGCACTTAACACTCAAATTTTTATATAAATCAAGGAAATATTATTTTATATTTGAGTGGCACTCTCCAATCTACGACTCATGAGAATGCGCCCGCAATCTAATATGGTAAACATTCCAAAACTACAAGTCAAAACAATCATGAAAAGCATAGAAAGAAGCCAAAAGCAAGAAGAAGGTTATGGGAGATGGGTAACAAAGTGGACAAATGAATTATGGTAATGTGGAGCTAAGGTCAAGCTAGCAACATACCAATTATGCAAGGATGCTTAATCAAAACTCGAAACCATTCCCAAAAAAATAAAACTAAGCCAAAAATAGCAAATTGGTTTATACTCATGGCAACACAACAGTGAATTTCTTAACTTTTTGAATTTCGGATCATGGAAATAACACTCACAACTTCTTCTTCTTTTCATAAACCTTTTTTTTGTTTTCAATACATGCGTCTTTCTCTCTTTTCATTCTTTCATATTTAACATCATTTTTTTATCATTTTTTTTTCTCATTCTTTTTTCTTTGAACTCTCTTTTTTTTTTCTTTTTCTTCGGCACGACAATCAGTAATTCCGTCCAATCAAGATCACTTTGACATAACTTGAACAATATCCCAAATGAGCACCCAAACACAAACGGTATAGCTACTAACTTAACAAGGTAGGCAATATTTTTACATGTAGCTAATGAAATGTGAAACAATGTGAAAAGGGGCTAAATTTAGGCAATGGATTCAAAGTGAATGGCTTCAAATGCTTTTTAAATCATGAATGTAATGCTCACTAGAAATGGAATGAAAACCATACTTGTGCGTTTTTGATGTGACGCAAATCATAAGGAGAAACCTTACCGTATATGTAGTTTGCCAAAGTCAAGATCAAGCCTAATAAGTCTAAAATCAATCCCTCACACACTGTGTACAAGACATCCCCATGTATGCAAAATCCCGTCAAAAGCGTGAAACATTGGCTAAAAAGCTACGATAAGGGAAATGCATTGAGGAATGACATTATGCACAACACAATTAGGTGGACAAAACACACAACTTTTATTAATTTTTTTTAAATTTTTTAAATTTTTTTTATTTTTTTGGATTTTTCAAAATTTTCAAATTCAATAAACAACTAGACTAAATAAACAACGACACAAACTAAATCCCTCCCCCAAGCTAGAATAACACATTGTCCTCAATGTGCGAAACGTGTTTAAGCGCAGAAAACACAAAGAAGGACAACATAACCAACAAAAGAATAAGGGACAACTCAACAAAATGGTAAAGAAAGAAAAGAAAACATACAACCGTGCAGCAGCTCTCCCAAGCTTGCTTGAAAACATGGGCAAAGTACAACCCAAGCACCAAAGTACCTGTGATGAACAAGCTTCTATAATACTAGATAAAATTATTGTCTTATT
This sequence comes from Heliosperma pusillum, assembly GCA_022085475.1. Classification (NCBI taxonomy): domain Eukaryota; kingdom Viridiplantae; phylum Streptophyta; class Magnoliopsida; order Caryophyllales; family Caryophyllaceae; genus Heliosperma; species Heliosperma pusillum. The sequence continues at coordinate 17,633 of JAIUZE010075055.1, read as the reverse complement.
GTCAAAGCTATTAGAACCAAAACCAAATGAATTATTTAAAAATTAACATTATTAAATTGTCCAACAAAAATAATTTATTTCATAACAAAAATATAATAAAACACGGGTTGCCTCCCGCGAAGCTTTATTTAAATGTCTTGCTAGACTCTTTATTAATGAAAATCATTCTTTGTGCCTTAAAAAGCATGTCAATGCCCTTAGAAGTCGATCATATACCTGCGCATGAGCTATACAAAAACATATGTAAGCAATTGACAAGATATAGGCATGAAATATTGAAGGTAAGAATTGATATATCTTATCATTGTGCGCATGACAAACTTCATAGATGACCACTGAACTGCTCCACTCGTCAGTGAGAGATGGAGTGAAATGTTTAAGATCATGGAACAAACAATTAGTTCCCAAAATATCATTAGTGGACTCTAATTGGGGGTAGGGTGAATCAAAGGAGTGGGAATCAAAAATGGGTTCTACATTTGGTAAGGCTTGATCTCAATTAATTATTATGAGAGGTCATGTCAAATCATAATCTATCATGTTTAAGTGAACTAAATCGATGAATTAACGATTATTTTAATTTGATAGGGTCAAATACACGATGAAATATGCATGTCATGTTATAGCGATTTGGCAATGCATGCAAACATATTATATAAAAATGCAAGCATAAAAATAAAACTCCTAGTATGGCCTTTCCTAGAATAGAAAATCATATATTCTATTACAAATTCGGAAACCAACTCCTTTGGTCCATTGAACTTCATAAGCACGCCTCCCAAGGTCACCGTCTCTCTCGGAACTTCTTTCCGAATGGCAGCGTCTTTGGGAAACTCCGGTATTACAAATAATTACAAAATATATAATAAAATTACAACAATTTCCTATTATACATTTGTAAAATAAAATAATACAATAAAAGTGATACGACATCACATTTAATTACAACCGAATCAATATTCCCTTATATTTCGGGCAATATCGATTAAAACTAAGGCCATACAAGGAAAAATTACATAATTTCAAATTACATAAACCAAAATATGACATTCATAAATTGAAAATATGACATTCATAAATAAAATGCAGCATTATAATATGTATAAAACATGCCCATGTTAAATGTCAAATCGCTCAACTTAACGGTTTATATCGAATATAACCCGGTTTTACGGAAATGCGTGATAATAACACTTTAAAATCACCAAACAATACTTAAATCATTTTTAAGTCCAAGTTAATTATCCCAACTCATTTAGGCCTCAAAAATTAGTCATCACTCAGTTTTTGACAATAATTCAACTTATTGTTATTTAATTGCTCATAATTAGACTTTAAAATCATATTTTAATCAATTAAATCCAAATTTACTTACAATAATTTCAAAATTTAAATTTTAAATTTTTCCACATTCTGGAACATTTCCATGACACTCATAATGTCAAAAATTATGGTTACAAATTTCGAATCAGTTTTTGAGAAAAATTGTTGCGCTTTATCGGTTTTATCAAATAAAATACATAAAGCATGCAAACATTAATCATATTAAATTTTCAACTTTATATCTGTAATTTGGGACATTTATGCAACCAGGAAAATTTTTATCTTGATATGAAATTTATTTTAGCTATATTTTCTAAATTAGTCACTATTTATGCCATTTTTACATTAAAAATTCATAAATCATGCTAGACAAATCACATTAGTCTCAACGTTTCCATTCTTACAGAAACATATGTTTGTGATAACATACTAAAATTTCATAATCAGATTCAAAGCGGAAGTATTTTAAACCATTTGACCTTTATTTATTTCATTTTATCATATAAAAATCATAAATCATACGAAATAAGTCCACTTCACACGAAATTTTACATACAGTAAGAAAAATGCATGTGTGATATTGTATAAAAATTGCAAGCTCATAAGATAAGTGTAACTATTTTTAGCATTTTAAACATCATTTTACTCAATAAAATGTAATAAAAATACTAAAAATCATATTTGAGCACTATAAATTTTCATAAATCATCAAAATGACCTAAAATCATATTATGACCAGAATATATTGACATGCAAATAACTTTGTGATTTTATCTTATAAAACACAAATTACTAGTTTTCTTTAAGTTACAATAACTCGAAAAAACTAAAAATCGATTATGCATGCAACAACCTTGGCTCTGATACCACTTGTAGTTTCTTAAACTCGATATTAGACATTTCTAACATCATTTAGCAATTATTTTACTCATTAAACTAAAGGATCTTATGCATGCATAACAAAAGATGAGAAAAGAACAATTACTTACATTGAACATAAAGGAAATGGGCACAATATTTGAACTCCTTTCAAATATTGTTCTTGAGCTATGAATATAAGGATGAACTCCAAGTTCTTAGTATAAGAACACTCCTATTAGTAGCACCTAGACAACCCCTTGAATCTCTACAAAATACTACACTAGTATATAAATGTAGTAGCCCTTAATAATATAAATCTAAGAACTTCATTACTACTCTAGTAATCTTATTATAAAATATGAACTCTAAGATTTGGTGAAGAATTTCTTCAAGTTTTCTTTTAGTGAGAGATAGAAAAGAGGAGAGATAAGCATACTACAAATCAATTAGATCAAGTGGTAAAAATAAGAGGAACAAGTCCTCTTATGCATGCTTGAATCCGGCCAAGCATAAGGAAAGATGGGTGCCTTTTACTTTTTGTTCTTAACCAGAAAGTAGCTTAAGTCTAGGTCTTTAGGTAATAATCATGTTGTAGTATCTTAATAAGAACAACACTCAATCACCTAAAACCTACCCTACAACCCTATAACCGGTTTCTCATGTGTAAAATGGAGTCCATTTTATTTTTGTGATTTTGTCATTTGTCACACATGTGACATGTGACAGGTGACATGTAACATGTAATTAAGCTTATAAATGTGCATTTAACTAATTTAAATGCAATTTCATAACAAATAAGTTAGACTTAATATTTTAAGTCACATTTTATAATTACATGTAAATAAAATGGTCATCTCATATTTGGTTAATATAATCTACAACAATTTGTAATTATAATTAACCAATTTTGCTTATCTCAAATGTTTCATATACATAATGCATTCTTAGTAATATAACAATTAAATTATCAAAATGAATCTTATTTAATGATATTACATATAGATATAATTCTCATCTTAAACTTGTTCAAATTAAGGGATTAATTAATCTGTATCGATATACAATCAATTAACTTACATGATTAGGGGATTGTCTTTTAGATGTGACCTCAAGGGATCAACTGATCACCACCGTCATACGACATTAAAGTCAAACTCAATTGAGCCAATCTAAATGTACAATATATTAGTTTTATATGAAATAATCTGCGCTCATTTATATAAATATTATACTCAAAAAATTATAATAAAACTAAAAAATAGCGCTCAATTATATTTCTATTTTTGATAACAAAAAATTAAAATATAACTCAAAAATTTAAAATTTCGAATATATAACTCAGTTAAATTTGTTAAGTTTGTATAATCTTTTTATCTATTTATTGCTTAGCTTTCATTTTACTCTATGCATCTCCTATATAATAATAGAATAGGTATTCTCACTATTTTTCCCTCCAAAAAAGATCTTCTTAAACAACGAAGCTAAGTGCAATAACTAAACAAGGAGACTAATAAATATAATTTTTCATTAAATCATTATCTTTTCATTAAAATTAAATTCTTCATCACATTATATTATTTGCACTAAACTTTAAACTACAATATTTTAATTAAAATATAAAGAAAATTTATATAAAACTATACATTGTTAAAAAATTTATATTGATGCTATTATTTGAGGATGACTTGAACCATACTATGTATAGAACAAAACTATAAATTGCTAATATTACTTTCGTGATAAAAAATTGATAGAATTTAATAATTTAAATCATTAGCATTTTGGTATAAAAATATTTTCAATAAAACACATTTTAGGGCATTACTCAATTGATATAAAATAAACCCACTATTTTACTTTCAGAGAATCATGTTGCAGCGAAATAAAAAAATTGATAAAAGGATATGAATTAGATAAGACAATATCGCAAGATTACTAAAGTAAGACTTGAATTAGACAAATGATCTCGCAAGAAGACTTATTGAATCACTCGTGTTTGAACTCTCAACCTCGCAAGATATCAAGAACACACGTTGAACACTCAACCACAGCAGGACAAATGTGTATTATCTCCCTATCGCAAGAACAAAATAATAGATTAGTATTTATACTACTACTACTTAACTGATTGTATATTAAAAACTCAAACTAACAAAAAGATTGATATTTCGAAAGTTTAGTATTTATACTACTACTACTTAACTTAAACTAACAAAATAATAATTAGGAAAATAAGACACTACCTTATTCGAATTAGGAAACTAGACACTAGGAAAATAAGAATTACGAAACTATGACACTTATCATACTTTCCATAAACTTACTCTTACTAGTTTTACGAAAGTTTTCCTAAAGTAATATGAAATAATTAATTTAACAATTAGGAAACTAACAAAAAGACTCTATTTAGGAAAGTAAACTTGATAATTATTGAAATCAAGCTTCCATGTTGCAAACATGTTGATGTTCGTCAATTGCGTCACCCGCGTATACCTTGGACATCTCAACTTAAAACGATCATATCTTCTTCGTTACTTAACCAAATTAAGTGTGTGACTACTTGTTGGAAAGCTAACATCATTTAATTTCATCTCCAAGTGATATAACGTCAAAATTACCAATACATCTTGAGATATTTAGCTTTAAAGTAAAGGGAATGAATCTGAAATGTCAAGAGTGACTTAAACTTGCATTTTGAACCTATACCCATGTCCCTCATGTATCATTCTCCCCTTTTTAAAAAAGAATCGTCCCGATTCTTGGAAGACTACTTGTTTGAAAGCTATTAGCATCATGTACTTTAATCTCCAAGTGAAATCACATCAAAATTACCAATATATCTTGAGATATTTAGCTTTAAAGTAAAGCGAACGAACATGAAATGTTAACAGTGACTTAAACTTGCATTTTGAACCTATACCCATGTCCCTCGTGTATCATTCTCCCCTTTTTAAAAAATAATCATCCCGATTCTTGAACCTACAACCTCCTGGATCAAATACAATCCTTAAGAATTGAATAGCAAACTTGAATAAGAACTTGAAGCTATTGACGCACACCATCGATCTCTCCTTCAATTCGTCATCTTCAATGTAATTTCCAAATTTGCTACCTTCGAGACACTAATGCTTCACTCCTTTCTTTGGTCTAGCCCCGCGCACGTGCTAATGATCTTTCAAACTTTCTTCCTCATGCCCTCTTTTGTGCTCTCCTTTGGGGTTTTATTTCTCGTGTCTTCCACCCCACCACCTTCCATGCACAATTGTCGCAAAATCCAAATAATATTGGCTCGAGACAGCAAGATCTACATGAATTTCCATAAAAATAGACTTTCATAAGAAATAACGTTGATAGTTCTCACCATATAACTTTTCATCAATGTATTTATTATCAAGTCGTGATTAGTAAGTTCCATTAACTTGAGAACCCAAACAAATATTCTTGTATTAGAATTGTTGGAGTGCACTGAAAATATTAAGAAAACAATCAAATTAAGGCAAGATAAGCTAAGGCTATGATACGCACACAATTGATTCTGTTTTTGATTGACTGAATGCTAAATGAAGACTGATAGAACATTAACCAAAGCACACAGCCAATGGTTGAGGATTGAGACTTGATCCCACCATACATCAAGGGACCCAGACTCACTTTCAAGCACACAACAAAGGAAGTTTTCTCTAGCACACAGCCAAGAGTTGTTAAACAGAAACAAGGTTTCAGTTCTTGTGTTTACATCAAATCTGCCATTCATTCATTAGGCTCAAGCCTTATATAGGCAATGAGATTACATCCTATTCGTTCAAATGCATCTAAAGGCCACATATGGCTCTCAAAGAAGACAATACAATAGCTACATCTCTTACACAAACTGAAATAAAGTAAAATAAACAGAAGAAAACAGTTCTGAAAGTGACAGCTTCCTTGTTGCCTTGCTGCTGCTTTTTATATAGTACATAGTGGACTTTAGGCTTGGTGTTTTGGTCCAAAATGAAGTAGGATTGTTCCCAGAAAACTGAGCATAAAGTCCCTCGAGCTTGCTTGGCCAAAAAAGAAAGTTTGGATAGTGACAGCTGAACTGCTCCCTAAATAGGTTAGAACTGGACTCGTGAACTTGGTTCTTGAATTGATGAGTGATCCTGGCGTTTTCTGAGGAAGGTTCCCCGGACAAAAAGGTAGTAGACCCTCCCTAGGACCATGTCTAATCCTTAGTTTGAAGTTCCTATGCTTGGAAGACATCCTATGCTGGTTGGTTTTCCTGGAGGCTGAATGGCTTGCTTTTGTGTATCTGGCTCGTGTCTTGGCATGCTTGCTTGGGGCTCGGGCTATACAACGCATTGATGTAGCTCCTTATGCAGGGTGAGGCTGAGTTTGAGATGTGGCTGGACTGATCATGGGTTGGGTGGTCTTGGTTCTGAACCTGGCGTTGAACTCCTGTTGCATGGAGTAAGTGTCCTCACCAATTGTGCGATCACTTCATTAAATCTCAAGAACAAAAATACAAAGGGATTATAAATAGTAAAGTCAATTGGTCCACATTAATCGGTAACGATTGGCTTACTAGAGTTTGACGTTACTGTCATATGACGGTGGTGATCAGTTGATCCCTTGAGGTCACACCGAAAGGACGATTCCCTAATCATGAAGGTTTAATTAATTGTATAGCCATACAGATTAATTAATCCTTTAAATTGAACAAGTTTATATTTTAAGTAAGATTTAAATTTTATTGTAATATGATTAAATAAGATTCAATTTAGTAATTTAACCGTTATATTACTATGAATGATTAATGTTTATGAAATATTTGAGATAAGCATAATTGGTTCAATATGATTAGAGCTAGTTGAAGATTATACTAACCAAATATAAGATGACCCATTTTAGATAAATGTAATAATAACTTATTATTTAAAATGCTAAGTTTAATTTATTTGTAAGCCAAGTGCATTAAAATTAGTTAAATGTACATTTATAAGCCAAGTTACATGTCACATGTCACATATGTGACAAATGACAAAATCAAAAAAATAGACATCCATATTAACACGGGTGCACCGATTTTGGTGGGCTTAGGATAGGGTTTAGGTTATTATGGTTGTTCAAATTGAGAATTAGACAAAATAGTTACCTACCTAAGCCTAACCCTAGTGTGACACCCTCAAATTTGCGGAAAGAAAAAAAATAATTTAACTAGATAAAAGATAAGAATACAATAAAAGGTGTCGTCAATAAAAAGGGTCATTACAAAACGGAAATAATATTATACAAAAGAAATATACAAGACGGGAGACATATCTCCCGTATAAATACGGAATGAAAAGAGTATATAATAATATACAATCTAAGAACCGAATATAGGTCCAAGGTAAATACTTCGCTCGCTAGCTCGTCAATGTACCCCAAATATGCATCACCACCTGTTCTACCGCATTAAATATAAACACGGAAGCCACAGTCAGTGGGGAGTAACTCCGAGTTCTCCCAGCCACGAAATGTCGAGTTTAATAAAACATGAATAACATAAAGCAATGTATATGGAAAATACAAAACTTTAACATATATGATATGCTTTTCATGTTATGAACAAATAACTAACATATAACCTATCATATGAAAGCTATCATGTGAAACCGATAATAAACTATAACTCGAGGTAGGGAAGCTGTATGCTAGCTCAGAGGTTCCTCTCAGAAACATGGCCGTGATACACTCAAACCCTAATCAACACGTAATAATGTGAATCAGTTAACAATCGGTAATCCAAACTCTATCAACCTTAGCCGGCTTGCATCTCACCTTCTAAGATTCATAGAATCATCAAACATGAAAGACCAATACTTCTACAAACAGGCATAAGTTCTTAGAACCGTCAATAGTCATCTGTAACTCGAGGCTATACACAAGGTAGGAAAACATCCTAGTCCTAGACTGATCAGACCTAGCGACAACAGCTATTCCATTCCCCGTCCCATGACATAACCGTACATGAGAAACTCTACTAGGCGACCCCCTAAGCAGAGATGGCTAGTACTTAAGTTGGCTCCATTCCCAAAATGAATTAGGCAGCCATGCCGACTGGAGAAACGCCCCCCAGGCGTGACAACAAAGCTATCAAGCAGTGAACTATATACTCGTTAAAGATAGTACGGGCCTATCAATGTCATGGTCCAAGATAATCATTTAGAATTAGAATGGTCAAGACGCCATATACTCATAATTCTCTATGGGTACTTAGTCAACACGACATATATCAAACAATTAAACAGTCACGGGAAAAACTTCCTATCATGTGACTAATTGCATATAAATCATATTCAAATATCATATCGCCTCATATCTACTAAGGCTAAGTCATTAATTAAATACAACCTTACTTGAAGACAAATCCCCGACCCGAGTCCCGCGACGGGTCATCAGTCAAAACGGGGCTGACTAGATCTTAGTTTGACCAAACCCGTTTGGTCAAACCGGCTAGAAACAGAGTCTTTACCACATAGACTTGATCATAAAAATCATCATATTTATTACATGTTATTTTATTAAAACTTCTAACATGTGAATTATTTAATCTTACTAAAACCCGTTTGACTTAAAGGATAGCAAATTAAACTATAATCTCGTATTATAATTTCTAACAGGTGAGAAATAATAATTTTATGAAAAAACCTTTTTAATTAAATATTTTACTTATTAACATTTCCCACTTGCTAAATATTACAAAACACGATAAATTAACATTAAACTCAAAAACCGTCACAAGTCCATGGAAGGGGACCCACGGGCTGATTTGGGCCGTGACATTACATGGGCCTGGACTGGGCCCACGGCCTAGTTTGGGCTGTTTTGGCTTTTTGATCGACTTTACTAAAAACCGTTTCTTAATATTTCCCGCATGCTAACATATTTAAAACCCGTCAAAACAACAACAAAACAACCAAACATCGACACAACTCCCAAGCCAACTCACGGACCCACCATGGACCAACCCAGACCGGCCTGGACCGGGCCTGAACCGGCCTGAACCGGCTTGAACCGGCCTGGTTTGGGCTGGTTTACACGGCCCCTTACACGGTTTCAACAACAAACAACACCAAATTATTTCCAACATGTTTTAATTATCAAACAACCATTTTAACAACCAATCTAACCATCATCATACAAAAATCATGGTTATAAATAAATCATACAAATATGTCAAGAACACTAACATATTAAAAATTCCATACAACACCAAAAATCATACTACTTATCATGTTACTACTAAAAATCCATAAATCATAATAACATGAACAAAAACAAAAGATGAACCAAAAACACAAGAAACAAAGGCTATGTAACATTAAATCGTCGAGTAACTCGGAATCGTTACCTTAGCTAGCAAAACCAATTAGCACCAAAAAAATAAGAAGTATAAACCCGTCTACTAATCTTCACCCAAAATATACGAGTCACCAAACTCGTCTTAAAAATCTTCCCCTATAAGAAATGACAAGAAAAACATTATTAGAACTTAAACTTGATTTTCCATAATTAAATGTTGAAAACGATTTTGTCGGATTTCAAATTAAACCGTACTTGAAGATGGAGAGCGAAGAGGAGATTCTAGAAATATAATTTAGGACGGATTTGAACAAGTAACGAATGTTTTGTGACGATTTTGCTCAAGAACGATGAAGAACGCTCAAGAACGACGAAGAACGATTAAAGAAAGTGTTAATTTAGATCTTAATTTGATTGATTGTAAAATGAAAAGTTGTTAGTGAGTAATGATGGAGTGTGAGCCGTGTACATATAGAAGAAATAATGAGTCGGGTTTTGAAATTGTTGTTACGGAATTGACTCGGGTTTTATTATTATAATAAGATAATAAATTAGATATTAAGTTAATTAAATCAAATATCTAGATATTATGTTATATTAATGAAAAGAAAGGAAAATATCTAGCCCTATTAGAGGAAGGAGAGCCGTGTGAAATGGTGATTGTCGGGTCTGTTTTGTAAACGGTTTGCGTAATTTTCGGTTAACGGGTCGATAAAGTTATAAATATCTAAGATATTATTATTAGTTTAATCAAAAGAAAGAAAATATCCTAAGTGAGTGGAAAAAGGTGACATGGGCGTGTGACTCATGGCAAAGTCGAGTTTCAGGTTTTGTTTCGGGATTTACGATGACTCGGGAATAGTTAAATGATGCTCGGGTTTAAACCGTAAAACCTTATTATAAATTCCGAATAAATTCAAAATAATTTTATTAAATTATCATAAATTATAATAAATCTAAATAAAAATAAATTAAAAATATTATTTTTTTAAATAAAATTTCGGTCTTCAAAATTACAAGGCGAGTCGGAAAAAGTCAACGAAAGTCAAAGTTGACTTAAAAACGGGATTCTCATGGAATCTCTCAAAAATTCCAAATACGAACTCGGAATTTCAAAATTCAACTGGAAACAATAAATTCCACTTTAAAACTTAAACAGGCTGAAAAGTATTCGTAAAATATTTTACTGGACAAATTGGGTACTTTTCGGGTTGTTACAATGTCATTGTCAAATATCTGCATTTTGTCTGTTTTATTGTTTTTCTTTTGGCATTAGCAGTCTGTATTTCTAGCCAGTATTTTGTCATCTTTTAATAGTTAATCTTGGCCCTTAGATGATACTCTAGGGTTGTAATCAGATCAAGCATTGAGGCCTATATAAGGACCCATGCTCTTTTGTACAAGGCAGTTGATTATTGAATGAAAAACTTGAGCATTGTTCTCATTTCCAAAATCCTTCCAACTTGTGCTTTGCCTTAGTTGAAAGTCAGGCCTGATAACATCCTGTGCTAGGCTGTGGTTGTTGATCTAAGTCTGTGGCAAGTTAGATATCCCTGTGCATAGACTGTGGGGTGTTTGCTTGTTGTTTAGTTCAAGTCTGCTTACCTGTGCTTGGTTGTGGTAAGGAGTCTTAGCTAGTCTAGTTTGTTGTTTGATTCCCTGTGTTGAGCTGTGGGAGTTGAGTAACATCCATATCCAGTGCTAGATAGGAGTCTAGGGTCCAATTCCTAACACACGCCTATAATATCACTGCAAGTGCTTTCTTTGTAAAAAGCCTGGAGCACAAGCTACCAGAGTCTCGGAGGCAAATAGCTTGTTTGTTGAGGGAGCTAGAGGACAGAGGCATTGAGATTGTTGTTCTCGAAATTCTAGCTGAGCTCAGTTATGAGGATTAGTTTGTCTTGTTTTGTTTGTAGATTTTTGATATTTTGGCTTGTTTTTGCACATTTTGGATTTTGATTCGGGCGAGAGCCCCTATTATTGGATTTTGGACTTTGTTTTGGATTGTGAATTTAGATTTTTTTTCGGGATTTGCCTTTGGCTTGGGCTTTTGCTTGAGGCTTTTCCTTGAGGTTTTTGGTTTTTGTTTTACCTTAGGCTTTTGCTTGAGGTTTTGGTTTTTGTCTTTGCTTTGGCGAGAGCCCCAAGTTTCTGAGATTTTGTTTAGGGCGAGAGCCCCCAAATTTTGGATTTTGACTCTGTCTCGGGTGAGAGCCCCCAGTTTGATGTACATGCCTCTTTTTGTTGTATTTGATGGCTTGAGTGTTTCTTCTGCTGAATGTTTTCTATCCCTGCAGGTTATTCTGAAAAGAAAACAGATTTGGTAGACGATGGTTTTGCCGTCATGCTGCGAAAAATCACATCAATAGAAATCACACAAATTACATGTTTGCATGTTGGTGGCCTAAACTAACGCAAAACGAAAGATTTGATTGAAAGACACGGTTTTGTAAAAGAGATGTATATTTGTTGAAATTTTGGAAAGATAGAGGAGTGAAATGAGTCTGTTGAATAAGTGTGCTCATTTGGCGGCAGTGTCGGCTGTGAAGCCAGAATCGCAAACAGTTTGTGTTCGTTGTTGATTTACGGTTTATTGATTGATCTACAAGTCGAATTTATGTTATTTAAGTCATATTAATTATATCAGCTATATAAAAGGCAAATCTAGAGACTAAGTATAGACGGATCTAACCTCTAAAGACACAAATTGATAGATGACAAAAACCCACTAATATCGATTATTAGGGATTTAAGTCAAACAAACTAAATAAAGAAAGACTAAAGAAAAAGGTTTGAAAACAGTTTTGACATACTTTCGACATAAATCTTACATTAATTAAAATAAATTACAAAAGATGGGATTGAACACCCTCAGACTTACATGTTGACGAAACGAGATATTAACTAAAGTTATCGATTGAGCGACAGCTCGACTCGAATGTAAAGAAAGTGCCCTCGCAAGAGGAACGATCGATTACTTAAGATTGATTATTGTTGAGTTGGTCAAATTGGTAGGTCAATGCAATAACGTGACAGGTAACCAGAAGGATCTGAGCTTACGTGGTCAATTGATATAACACGTAGTTGTCATAAATTCTTAGAGCAAGGTCTAGAATGCAAAGAGAGAGAAAGAAGGGGCGGAACACTCGCATGTCTTTTAAGTGTGCACGAACCTCTCCTTATATAGGGTGAGATCCGCAGAGTTATGGAATAACTCGAACATGGAAAGAAATCTAAAAACTTTTCCGGAAACAGGTAAAACGAGTTGGGGAAGAGGCGCAGCAGGAACTGCGACTCTTGGAAGTGGCGCAGCTCCTGCTACGTCATCTCTCGAGCAGTTTCCTACTTTGAAAGAAAGATTTCCGCGTTTCTTTATGGTAATTACGGTAGATTTCGAATTCTTTTCTAAATAAAATATGAATATATTTTACCGATAAAGGATAAGTTTTGAAATATTAAAAAATCCATAATATTCTCGAGCGTTTAGACACGGTTTTAAAAGGCGGTTTATAGAAAATGGAGCGGTTTTTTTACCCGGACTCCAAAATAACTCTAATGAATGTCAAAACGACCGTAACGGCACATAGATGATGACCAAGGGGTAGACACAACTGTTTAAGCTATCACTTGGCGATAAACTTACAAATTGTCATACAACGTTTCACATACCAAACATGCGGCCCAATCATCACTGGGTGGTTGGCGGAAGGTGTAGATTCAAGGTATATACACTACCTCATCGTCAGATTCATTGTCAGAATCATCAGTATGCGCCATAAGACATCTAAGATCTTCTTTGTGTGACTTTTTTTTGTGATCTGGGTTTATTGATGGAACGAAGACATAATTTGTCCTCCTTTTCTTCCTTAGGTGGTTCATCGTCCTCAAATTCAGACTCACCCCACATATCAGTAATCATTGCACGTTTTTACTCCTGCTTTGATTTCTCACGTTTATCTCGAGACTTTACTTCTTCCCATTTGGGACAGTTTCGGATCTGATGATCACGATCTCCACATTTAAAGCACCACATTCTAGACATATAACGAGATGAGGAAGATGAAAATGAAGAAGGTGCAGATTTTTTTGATGAGAAATTTTCGAACTTTCCATGATTTTTGTTTTTTTGATTATTTTTGCAATACGTTTGTATAGAAACGCCACTCCCTCCTTAAGATCACTTTCATTATCACTTGAGAAGGCGTTCAATGCCAAGCCCTTAGTCTTGGGTTTCTCTTCGGCGTCATCAAGAGCTATTTCGTTTGCCATAAGAGATCTCATTAAGGCTTTATAGGTGAGAGTGGTTAAGTCCTTGCCTTTTCAATGACCGTGAGCTTAGCTAGCTATCTCTTAGTTAAACGTCTTAAAATTTTATGGACAATGTCCTATGTTTGAAAAGAGCGACAAAGATTTGAAAGTTCATTTGTTATACTTGAAAATCGTGAACACATGCTTTTAATTGATACATCTTTTTGCATTCTGAGGGCGTCGTATTGTTGCATTAATAGATCAATTAAAGTGTCTTCACTTGCAGTATTCCCTCGTGGGCTAACTCGAGAGTGCTCCAGATTTTCTTAGCCATTTTACAACCAGCAATACGACCAACTTCTTCATTTATAAGAACAGATTGTAAAAGGGATAATGCTTGAGGATTCTTTTCAGCCTTCTTATAGTCATCGGCAATGCAGACCTCTCTTGCTTTAGGACTTTCAACACCTTTTGCATCAGTGGTCGTAATAACAAGAGGGCCATTTTCAAGAATTGCCCAAATTTCGTAATTATTTCCTTGAATGAATGCATCATTCTATTTCTCCACCATCCGTAGTCCGTGCCATGGAAGACATGACATTTGAGAGATCAGGAATTCATTGAAAAATAAAGGAAGGAAAGATAAACTCAAAAGGTTCAAACTCTTTGCAGTAAGGCAAGAAAGAGCACGAGGCCCTGATACCAGCTGTAGAGTTTATAGATCCGTACTTAAGAGGGGGGGGGGGGGTGAATTAAGTACCCTTTTAAACTTCTTAAAAACACTACTCGTAAACTATCGATTAATATTGTGCAATACTAATTCGAATTTATTTGAAATAAACGAAACACGAGAAAACAAAATAAGAATCAAACGAAAATAAGAACACGTCGATTTTTAAGTGGTTCGACCTACTCTCTAAAGGTTTACGTCCATTATCTCTATTATTAATATATTCCTTATAAATCAATCCCGATTACAAAGAAGACCCTCACGATCAACCCGATCGTGCGACTCGAGTACACTCCCGTACCCCAAAATCTCTCTCTCACAAACTGAAAATTACAACCTTTTGTTTCCTTTTAAGGTTCACAGGATAGAACAATGGATAAGAATGTAACCTTAGAGATGACTTGACTAAGAGCACCTTTTTAATTTATTCCAAGAAAAAGTCAACAAGTATTTTCAATAGAATTTTCAAATAAAAAAAAAAGCTCAAAAACTTGTTGTATTCAACGTGTGATTTTGTGGTGCTCAAGGAATGAGTTTTTTTACAGAAGAAAACTATTTACTTAAATAAAACCATAAAATCTTGAGAGTTTCATAAAACAAGGAAAATATATTCTACAAGATAAAATATCTTCTACAATATATATTCCTTATATTTTATTCTACAAAGATAGACTTTAGATTTTCCCAAACACTTCCATATTTTCTCGAAAAACTGAAAGAGTATACGTTAAACTAAAAAAGCTTTTCAGAAAAAAAATTCTTAGTTCACACGAGATATTTGGATAAAAGTAATCAGCAGCTTTTCAATATCAAGAATTAGACTTGATTTAAACAGTTTGTGGAACTGTATTAATCTACTCTAACAATTTATGCTCAAAGTCAATCATCCTTACAACACTAGATGCAAGACACTAGACTAAGCTTCAGCTTCGAGACCATCAACTTAAGCATCTCTCATGTCTCCTGCAAACATCACTAGCAATATACAACACAATCAAAAAATTTAAAGATCGAGGACTTGTCATCATCAATAAACACAATGCAACAAATACCACATTCGGTATGAAATACCAAAAAAGTAAATTCGGTTAAGCAAACATCAATCATAAATATACCTTTAGATTTGGATGTACTAACTCCATCCAGCTTATCTTTGAGGTACTTGATTGAGACAATTTCTCTTCCAGTGACCCTTGCCATTACACTAATGACACTTTTGTCCGAGTTACCTCAAAGTTTAGGTTTGAAAATAGCAACAACCCTACCATTTCCTTTTCCTACATTTTGCACTTTTTCCCCCTTACCCGAGTTTTTAAACTTAATCCCCTTCTAAATCACTAAAACAACAATTTTGTCTTTAGAGGCCACTTTGATCTCATCCTCTTTAGTCTTGAGCATCCCATGCAACTCAAGCAAATGCTTTTTCCATACCATGAATGTTGAAATTCAGTCTAAAGTTGCTTAACTCATCATGAAGCGATAAGAGAATGATGTCAGTAGCCAACTCTTGACTATAGGTGCAACAAGAGTTCAGTGCAGGGTTCAGAACCAAGACCATCCAAGCCATGATCAATCAAGCCAGAGTCCAAACTCACCCTCAACCTACCCAAGAAGCTATGTCAATATTTTGTATAGCCCAAGCCACAATCAAACAAGCCAGAACAGGAGCCAAACAGACAACAACCAACCCATCAGCCTGAAGGAAACCAGTCAGCAGCAGTTGCCTTGGACAGGGTCCAAGGGTGACTTCCAAGCATAGGAAATTCAAGACAAGGGCCAGGCTTGGTCCTAGGGAGGGTCTACTACCTTTTTGTCCAGGAAACCTTCCTTAGAAAATGCCAGGATCACACATCAATTCAAGAACCAAGTTCACCAGACCAGATCTAACCTAATTAGGAAGCAGTTCAGCCGTCACTATCAAGACTTCCTCTTTTGGCTAGGCAAGCTCGAGTGACTTTCTCCTCTGTCTTTGGGATCAATCCTACTTCAGTTTGGACCAAAACACAAAGCCTAAAGTCCACTATGTACTACATTAAAGCATCAAGGCAACAAGGAAGCTGTCATTTTCAGAACTATTTTTCTTCAGTTTATTTACTTTATTTCAGTATGTGTAAGAAATGTAGATGTTGTATTGTCTTCTTTTGAGAGCCATTTGTGGCCTTTAGATGCATTTGAACGTGTAAGATGTAATCTCATTGCCTATATAAGGCTTGCTCCTAATGAATGAAAGACAGATTTGAAGTAAACACAAACCGAAACCCTGTTTCTGTTCAAACTCTTGGTTGTGTGCTAGAGAATTGTCCTTTGCTTTGTGCTGGGACTTGAGGACATAATCCTTTGCTGTGTGCTGGGATTAGGCTCTTAACCTTAGTCCATTGGCTTTGTGCTTTGGCTAAGTACTATCTGACCTCAGTTCTTTAGCATTATCAATCTCAAAACAGAAATAGTTAGCTGTGAGTCCTTAAGTCTTTTATGTGCAATTGTTGTGTGTTTTCTGAATAACTTCAGTGCAAATTGGTTATCAGAGCTTAAGGTTGTGAGTACATTTACCTAACTACATTCAAAACCATAAAACCAACCATGAGTGAAGAGAGAGTTGCAGGGCTTGAAACTACAGTTCAAGGCCTTGCCAGAACTGTGATGGAAATTACAAGATCTTTTAATACGTTCCTTGATGGTCAGCTTAACAATGACATGAGGGGAGGCAGAGGTCGAGGAAGGGGAGCACCAATACCACATGTTGGAGGAAGGAGAAGACAACCTGTTGAGCAAGAGGAGGCCTCAGACTCAGATGGCTAAGAGCAGAGCCTTCCCAAGCACCATGACAAGGATATAAAGGTAGAGACTCCTGACTTTCTAGGTAGCATGAACCCTGATGATTTCCTAGATTGGTTAAGGTCTGTAGAAAGAGTCTTTGAATTTAAAGGATACACTTATAGGAAATCTTTGGGAGGGAAAGGAACCTGTTAAGTCATGGCTTAAGTAGAAAAAGAAAATGAGAGATAATTTTGTATCTAGGGACTACACTCAAGACATGTTCATTAAACTCACCCACCTGAAACAAGACAAGAGACCTGTAGAGTCTTATCTAAGGGACTTTGAACAACTCACTCTGTAATGTGAGGTTGTTGAAAAACCAGAGCAGAAG